>ML291838.1:0-30685 GCA_005239495.1 Nicotiana undulata
TGGTGCTCGGCAAGTATGGCCCGGGTACTAGTCATGATCCTCCAGTTTGGGTCGTGACAAAAACAAGGACTAATTCATGGAATATATTAAATTCTAGTTGAAGAACATTTACCCAATCAAATTTCGTGAAAACCCCACCTAATATCGCCAAGAACCGAGCTTTAGAAGTCAAAATGTGATAAAAATGGCTTAACCCTCGATTTTGAAGACCTATAATATGCCCAGGCTTTTTGCATCGCGAAGGCGGAGGAAGGGACGTGTTCGCGAAGAAGAAAAAATGAAGCTACCCAGATTGTACTTCGCGAACGCAAAGGCTGGCTCGCGAACGCGGAGGAGAAAAAGGTGGGACCTATGCAAACGCGTAGGAAGTCCTGCGAACGCGAAGAGTAACGAGTACCAGTGCCTAAGGCCTAGTTTCTACTATGCGAACGTAGAACAAGGGGTGTGAACGCGATGATGAAAAGCGAGGTTGTCCAGCAAGACCCTTCACGAACGCGAAGAACAAGGAACAGGTTCTACGCGAACGCGGGGTGCCAAACGCGAACGCGAAGAAGGATTTCGAGATAGTCGGCAACTACACATCGCGAACGCGAAGGGCTGTTCGCGATCACGAAGGAGAACACCAGAAGCAGAAAAACATTATTTCCAAAAATGGGAAAAATGACCCGTGGTCCATCCGGAACACACCCGAGGCCCCTGGGACCCCATCTAAACACACAAACAAGTCATATAACCTAACACGGACTCGCTCGAGGTCTCACATCACAAAAAACAATGCTGAAATGATGAATCAAACCATAATTCAAGCTTATGAACTTTCAAATCTTCAAATATCAAAACTCGAGCCGAAACCTATCAATTCAACCCAGAATGACGCCAAATTTTGCAGACAAGTTCCAAACGACATCCCAGAGCTATTCCAACTCTCGGAATCGCATTCCGACACCGATATCTCAAAAAGTCAACTATGGTCAAACTTTTCCATTTTTCAAACTTCATATTTTCCAATTACTCTACGGACCTCTAAAACCAATTCCGGACGCGCGCCTAAGTCCAAAATCACCATAAGAAGCTGTTGAAATTACCCAAAACTCATTCCTAGGCCGTTTATACAAAAGTCAAACTTCCGGTCAAATCTCACCGCTTAAGCTTCCTAAATCAAAATCTTTCTTCCAATTCGACTATGTATCATACGGTAACTGAATCCAACCATACACGCATGTCGTTATACACAATGTGAAGTTGTTCATGACCTGGCATCACCGAACGGAGCTTATATTCTCAAAATGGCCAGTCGGGTCGTTATACTTTGAGAACAATCATCCAAAGTCAAATCCTTACCATCCTTATCTTTTTCTTTCCTTTGAGAACAATCAGCCAAAGTGAAATCCATACCCTCTTCATCGTCAAAATCAGATGCAATAGGCTCCTCTATCATCTTATCTTTTCCTTTCCCAACCACATCCTCTTGCGTCTTTGCTTTTTTACTTGGACATGCACTTTCCTGAATTGTAACACCTTTTACCTTGTTGGGAGGAGCAAACAAACTAGAGAGGTCTCCTTGTGCCAATGAATATTATCCCAATCAGAAAAATCATCAAACAGATTTCTATTATGTGTAGGAATAGGATCAGGTACAACTAGCATCATTGGTGAAGCTATTGGTGGTGCCGGAGTGAGTTCAGGCTACTGATCCATAAAGTCGAAAACAAAGCAAAATTCGGAAATATGATCAGTGGCTGGATTTTCCAAAGGAACAGGTGCATATCCTGAAAAGTTTACAAAATCCTACATTATCTTGCATCTGATTCTTGTTTTGTCTGTTAAAACTATGCTCACTTATTATCTCGATACTTCTCAAATGTTCTTCGAACTTATCAAATCTTCCACTCAGATGTCCAACATTTTGCAATAAAATTTCCATATGTTGAGACATTTGCCTCATCATATCAGTTTGTTGAACTACCAATTGAGTTTTCCTCTCATGTCTTAGCCTTTTTTCCTCCCCTTTTTTCTCTCTAAACCATTAGTTTTCTCGAGTTTTTTCCAAAAAGTTTTAGTTATCATACTGTTAGCGAGAGTGATGTACAAATGCTTAGTTCGCTTAACTCCAGCATCTTTGACTAACTGTCACGACCCAATTTTCCTCTGTTGGGTATCGTGACGGCACCTAGTCTTAAGGACTAGGTAAGCCTAATATTGAATGAACATAAAACATAATATCAAAACTCTTAAATGCTTTTTTGAAATAACTCTCTATACATTTCACATCTTCCCAAAACCCGGCGAGTACAAGTCATAAGCTTTAAATAATTTACACTAAAACTTCTAATTACCACTGTTCAGAAATAAGCAACAGTGTATGAACAAAAATACAAGACGGTGACTCCGAAACCGCGAACGCTGAAGCGGTTTTACCTTGAGTCTCCACAACAGCAACCGCGCTGCTAATAATCAATCGTCCGGCTTAGCGAAACCTGGAGTCTGCACAAATATGTGCAGAAGAGCAGTATGAGCATACCACAGCGGTGCCCAGTAAGTATCAAGACTAACCTCGGTGAAGTAGTATCGAGGATTAGTCAAGACACCCACTGGTCTGATAAACTAAACATGCATAAATATAGGAATAACAGAACATGACATCTATCTAATGACTACACAATATAATTAACAACATAACAAGTACAAAGCGAAAGGAAAATACAGCAAATAACAACGGAATATCATAATATTACACAGAAGAATAGACGGGAGTACGAACCAAAAGCGGAAAACCACAACACAATAACAACAATAGTAACTCAGCACTACAATAATTTCCACATAAGGCCTTAGCCAACAATTCCAACAATTTAGTCAAGTCTTTGAATGTAACCTTTCACCCGCAAGTTTACATTGAAAACTTCCTTTGAAAGGTACTTCCTCCGAATATATATATATACTTTGTAGAATGAAAATCTTTAAACGTAATTCCTTCAAGATAAACGCTTTTAAAATATACTTTTCCAATAAATGTCTTTCAAACATAGTATTCATCAAGATAAATTGCCTTTCAACTACACTTTCAAACAAGTATCTTTCGAATATAGTTTCATCGAGATAAAGCTACCGGAATTTCCGTCTCGTAGTTCATATTTAGTCATGCGGTACAGGGAAATCTCCCGGAATACTTCCGTAGTCCCAAAATAAATATACAGTACATGGGGGATATCAAATTATGACAATAATGAAGTAAGGCGACAAAGTAAATATCAAACTTGAAACAAGGGAAATAATAACACAGAAACAAGTGCACGGCATCACCCTTCGTGCTTTTACTCTCGTCCACCATAAAAATCAACAGAAGCGAAATGGCATCACCCTTCGTGCTTTTACTCTCTCATAATCATAGCACGACATCACCCTTCGTGCTTTTAATTTTATTAATATGGCACGGCATCACGCTTCGTGCATTAACAATCACAATATCGGCACGGCATCACCCTTCGTGCATTAACACTCACAATATCGGCACGTCATCACCCTTCGTGCATTAACACTCACAATATAGGCACGTCATCACCCTTCGTGCATTAACACTCACACACAATATCATGCACGGAATCACCTTTCGTGCTTTACACTCTTTCTCACCCAAACAAATGAAATGATAGCATTCTGACAAGGGAATCAACAGCATAAACAACAATAGAAACCATATTGTCCCGGCAAGGGAGTCAATAATGGAAACAATATCATCTCGGCAGGGGAAACAGTTATAACCAATCTCGCTTAATTAATTAGCTTCACGAAATAAACCTCTTCTTGAACAAATACTCAGCAGTAGGCAATACCAAGAAAATACCATCAACATAGATAATTATCAAGTTAAGCCTAAGTAGTGCTTTATGAAAGATCATGTCACTCACAATATACGACTCACGGGCATGTTTGACACCAACGTATAGATACTCGTCACCACACATATACATCGAACACAACACTAACACGTAGCAAATAGGACACAACACCTATTCCCTCAAACTAAGGTATAAACTATCCAAATTTCCTTTTAAGGTTGAGAAATTACGAGAGATTTTTCAACAATTCAAGTAAAGGGTAATCCGCAAAAGATAATAGTAACTCAAATAAATGCTAAACCTTTATAGGGTGAGATATTACTAATTTTAATTAAATAGGCAGTTTATGAAAAGCAATAAGGCATGACAGTAGAAGGGTGGAGTCTTCAGTAAGTCAACTAAGATCAAATAAACAACAAAGTAAATCTAAAAGCAAGTAATTCTAATTTAAGCGGGTAGAGATGAAACTAGCAATCAGGAACTCAGTCATAACAATTACAACTTCATACACAGGGAATATAAGGACCTAAGAATCCAAAAAGGTCAACCTCCTACAAATAAGTCTGAGTACGCACTCATCACCTCGCGTACACGGGATACAATCAACATAGAAGACTCAAATCCTAAGGGTGTTCCCCCACACAAGGTTAAGCAAGATACTTACCTCGAAGACGACAACCCGGTACTCTAAAATGAACTTCTCGGGCGAAAAGACATCCGAACGAATCAAAATCAACTAAAACAACTTCAAAATACACATAAAACTTGTAAGGGACTATTTCGGATAATAAAGTTTTGATCTTTACAAAAATCTAAAAATCGACCCAAAAGTCGACCCCGGGGCCAGCACCTTGGAACCCGTCAAATTTTACAAAATTCGAATACCCATTCCAATACGAGTTCAACCATATAAAATTTATCAAATACCGATACATTTGGTCCCTCAATTCATGATTTTTCATTTTAGAAATGTTCTTTCAAAACTAACATTTTCTTTTAACTCAAAACACAAATTAAATGACGAAAATAAAGATAAAATCATGGAATATGTTAGATTCTAGGTGAAGAACACTTACCCAATCAAATTATGTGAAAACTCCTCAAAGAATCGCTCAAAACCGAGCTCCACAAGTCAAGATATGAATAAAGTGGTCTAACCCTCGATTTTGGAATATAATCTGTCTGCCCAGGAATTTGTTCATCGCGATCGCGGGAGAACTAATGCGATCGCGTAGAAGGAAAAATGGCCACTGACCAATTACACTATGCGATCGCGAGGGCAAATATGCGATCGCATAAGAGGAAGAGGAAGGCCTACGCGAACGCATGGAGAAACTGGCGAATGCGAAGAAGGAATAACCTACAGCCCCAATCCCTAATTTCTACTACGCGAACGCGAGGGAGGATACGCGAACGCGATGAAGAAGAAAACAGGCCACCGCAATCACGAGTTGTGATACACGAACGCGGAGAAGGAAATTTGGGTGGGTCGACAGAACACTACGCGATCACGGCTATGCCTATGCGATCGCATAGAAGGAAAAACCAGAAGACAGAATAGCAGTGAAAAATAAAAGGAAATTGACCTGAAACCCATTCGAAGCACACCCGAGGCCCCCGAGACCCCGTCTAAACACACGAAAAAGTCATATAACCTAACACGGACTCGCTCGAGGTTTCAAATCACATTAAACAACACCAAAACGACGAATCACGTCACAAATCGAACTTATGAACTTTCGAATCTTCAAACTTCTAAACTCGTGCCGAAACCTATCAATTCTACCCGGATTGACGCGAAATTTTGCAGACAAGTCCCAATTGACATCCCGAAGCTACTCCAACTCTCGGAATCGCATTCTGACTCCGATATCCCAAAAAGCCAATTGTGGTCAAACTTCTCCATTTTCCGAACTTCAAATTTTCCAACTTTCGCCGAATTACCTTAAATTACTCTACGGATCTCCAAAACCAATTCCAGACGCGCGCCTAAGTCTAAAATCATCATACGAAGCTGTTGACATTACCCAAAACTCATTCAAGAGCCGTTTACACAAAAGTCAAACCTCCAGTCAAATCTCACTGCTTAAGCTTCCAAAATTAAAATCCCTCTTCCAATTCGACTCCAGATCATCCGGTAACTGAATCCAACCATGCACGCAGGTCGATATATACAATGTGAGGTTGTTCAAGACCTTACGCCACCGAACAGAGCTTAAATTCTCAAAACGACTGGTCGGGTCGTTACACTAACAATGTGATAGTGGAAGGAAAAAGTATATTGCGCACAGTCAGATCAAATTTACAAGCCTCAAAACCAGCATGGATGATTCTACCAACATTAATGGTCATCTTATTAAAAATGGCATAGAGTAGTACTATTCTTGGAACATACACAAAATATTTATGAGTACTAGGTATATGCCTAGTACTTAGAAAAGCAAGAATAACACTGGCCACATACCCGACATTTCCCACCAACAAGCTTTGCCTTTCTCCATGGCCATCAAGAGTCCAATTTATACCAAAAGGAAATATATTGGTATCTCCTTCAATATCTGCCCAAATAGGATATTCTATGAAATTCTTAGTCACTTGATCATCAACATTGTCAAGTTCAAAAAGATGATTAATCTTTTCAGTAAAACAATCAATCCTCACTCCTCTCACCATTGAAGAATCTGACCCCTTTTCAAGGTTAGAATAGAACTCCAACACCCAATCATAATAAAAATCCCCCGATGATTGTACAAAGGTGTGCTAGCCATGATAATTCATTAATTGACATATGACTTCATCAAAATCCCCATTTTCAGCTTGAAATTCCATCCCCCTTTCATGAACTAATCCCCTATGGTATATAGAATCAGAATTTCTTTTCAGACCCATGAAAGATTTGTGAAAGTAAGGAAGAGAAGCTTAGAAAACAAAGTGAGAAAGGAAGATTGGTACAGCGAATTTCTAGCAAGAAGACTGTAAAAGTGAAAATAGGGCTCTAAGAATTCTATGGTCTCATTGATTTCTTTTAAAGATATGAAAAAAATTTGAAATTTTACTCTGGATGCGTTGAAAGGGGCTTGGACACGTCCAAAACTTTTTGACCTTTTTTCCATAATTTACTCCATATCTGGTTACTCAAGACACATCCAAGGTAGTTTTTGCCTAACTTTTAGTCTAAATCCAACGAGACTTGGCTTATATCTGCCAAAGTCCTTCCCCTCCCCTTTTACTTTTTTTTATTAGTATATTTATTCCCTTATATAGCTAGCCAACTAATACATATAAGTAAGAAACAAAAAAGTTATACTTAATACACAAAAGTTATATATGTATATTATTACTTTAAACTTATATATTATTTTATATAAACACACATGTAGTTCAAATATAGGAATATTTATTTAGTAAATACTCATGCATACTTATACTAATATTTTATCTAGTCATATATAAACTATTGCGTCACAAAATATTAGATATATCTAAATTTAAAAAAAAATGGAAATATATATATATATATATAAGTAAAATAAAATCTTTTTTGCTTTCAAATTTACAATCGCAGAAGAAAGTTTGAAATAAATTGTGACCACATATGTTCTACGTGTAATAGACTGAACTAATTTAACACTTCAACAGTCATAAAGTGTTGGTCATGAATATAAACCAGAAAATTACCTGTGCAAATATTCGAATTGAATTATTAAATGGTTAACCAACCAGTTACTTAGGCATACTGATCACCATGGAGTTACTCCTGTGTAGGTAACACTGCTTTTGTAGAGGCTTTCATGAGATGTTCCGGTTGTACAATAATCTGGATATTGACCAGATTAATTGGTTGAGAATTTAAGTGTCCAAATCTGTGTCGGACTTATGAGGCTCCATTGCTTCACCCTCGATGGCTACGGGTAGGTGTAACGATCCGGCCGGTCGTTCCATAGAATTAGCCCCGATATTCTTGTTTCTGTCTTGTCATGCTTTGTTTCATTGCTTATGATGTGTTGGGTTCGGTTGGTTCAGGTTCGGAGTGGTCGTGGTGAGAATTGAGACACTTAGTCTCTTAAATTAGCCTTATAGTTGGAAGAGTCAACTAGGAGTTGACTTCTTGGCAAACGACCTCGGAATGCGGATTTTATGGCTCGGATAGCTTTGTTAGGTGATGTGGGACTTAGGAGTATGTTAGGAGTGTGGTTTTGATGTCCGGTGTAGAATTAGGCTTGAATTGGCGAAAGTTAGTTTTTGGCGATTTTCGGTCGGTAGTGGAAAATAGGCTATCGGGGTCGGAATGAAATTCCGAAATTTGGAGCATGTTCATAATGTTATTTTGGATACAAATTTTCAGGTCAATCGGATGTGTTTTGGATGGTTTCGGCATCTTTGGTGAAATTTAGAAATTTCAAAGTTCATAGGCTTTAATTTGATGTGATTTTGGTGTTTCTGCGTTGTTCTTGGTGTTTCGAAGGCTCGACTAAGTTTTAATAAGGTAATGGGATGTGTTGGCATGTTTGGTTGGGGTCCCGAGGGGCTCGTGTTGTTTTCGGATAGTCATCGAGAAGTTTAAGTGGGAAAATTGCAGCAGAAAATGATGTTGGTGTGGTCGCACCTACGGAAGGAAGACCGCAGGCGCGAGCTCTGCAGGTGTGAAGACCTTGCGCAGGTGCGGAGTTTGGAAGTTTGTGAAGGCGTCGCAGTTGCGGACGGATGGTCACACCTGAGGAAGCGCAGGTGCGAAGATGTTATCGCAGGTGCGAAAATTGGGGACTTAAGTCGGATGTGCAGGTGCGCACCTGGGACCTCAGGTGCGCTAATGGGGCCGCAGGTGCGGAAATCCCTGGGCAGATCATATATAAAGGGTCCTTAGCAAATTTTTGGCATTCTTTCACCATTTGCATGCGGGTTTGAAGCTTTTGAAGGGTTTTTGAAGAGGAAAATCGATAGTTCTTCATTGAGGTAAGGTTTTTGGACTTAAAACTCGTTTATGTGTGATTAAGGGTCTGATTAGTGGTGAAAATTGGGGAAGATCAGTGCTAAAAATGGGTAATTAGCGCTTGTGATTAAGAGACTTTAAAATAGGAATTTGAGGGGTCATTTGGAGTTCGATTTTGGTATTCTTGGTATGTATAGACTCGTGGGAGGATGAGGATTCTTGTGGTGTAAATTTTATCGAATTTCGAGATGTGGGCCTGCGGGTCGGGTTTGGCCAATATCAGGAATTTTGCCTAATTTCGATAGTTTTCGATTGGGTTTCGTCTCCCCGGCATATTTTGATATTATAAATCTGATTTTGGTAGACTCGGAGCATTTGGGAGCCGATTCGAGGGAAAAGAGTATTGCAGAGTAGCTTTTTGGGCTGGTTTGAGATAAGTTATGACTATAAATCTTGTCATGAAGGTATGAAACCCCGGACTTAGCATATTTTCACTGTTTTGGAGTGACGCACACGCTGGGTGATGAGTGTGTGGCGTGCACTAATGGGGAATTTGAATTTGGTTCTTCCCGAGGCAACTATTGAGTTGCGTAGCTACTTTTAAATCACATAATAAATCATATTTTTATGCTTTTGATATATTTGGATTGTAAGCCATGTTTGGGGCTTTGTACCGACCTGTTTAAACCCCTTGGGGGCTGTTTTTCTGATATTCCTCACTGTGGTGGTTATGATTTACACTCAGTCATTCATGTTAAACTATTTTTGATACTCAGACTTGTTGATATTATTTCATGACATAACATATTGTTTTGGGTCGAGAATCCCATTTATTTATGGCCCGAGTGGCATTTTGAGAGTTTCTGACTGAGTGAGGCCGAGAGCTAATATTGTGAGGATATGACGGATTGGGTTGCGCGCCGCAACATGTTACACTGTTATGATATGTGAGAGCCCGAGTGCTAGAGTGATTGATGCCATGATTTGGCTTGTTATAGCGCTTGGGATGTAGGAGCCCCTCCGGAGTCTGTACACCCCCAGTGAGCGCAGGTACCTACTGAGTGTGAGTGCTGAGTGACGAGTGATTGGGAGGCATGAGTGACAGTGAGGTTTCCCGAGGTCCTGATGCTGAGTGATTGTGAGGTATGCTGAGTGACTGATTCGGAGTGATGATTTGCCCGAGGGGCTGTTTATGATACTTGTTTTGCCTGTGTAACTATTTATGATTCATTTGATCTTTAAACTAAGACTTCTCGGGTATTTTACTGAAGTCATTGGAACTCATACCTGTCTCAAAGGATTTTTACTGAAATTGGATTTTAAAGCATATTGACACTGTTGGGAATTAAAAAAATTCTTACTGTGATTCGATGATTTGCTCCTATATGTTTCTTACTGTTCAGACTTGATTTATTTTCATTACTACTGAGTTGGCGAACTCACCATTACTCCCTGCACCTCTATGTGAATATTTAGGTGCTGGTACCGAGCGTTAGCCATCTTATTATGTGCGGAGACGGAGTCGGGACGTCGAGGTAGCTGTTCAGCGTCCACAGTATCTCTGATTCTCCCTTTCTTGTTTTGTACTTAGTTCTTTGTTTTCCGAGATTATGTATTATGACAGTAGAGTTTTTGGTACTACTCTTAGATGCTGATGACATGTTGGCTCCAGGTCTTGGGGGATAGCCGTTAGCCTATTTTATCTCGTTTGGTTGGTTTAGAAATTCGGGAAATTATATATGTTTATGAAAATATTGGAACTGAATTGAAAATTTTGCAAATAAAATGTAAATGTGTGATTGTTGGCTAGCCTAGTTCCATGATAGGCGCCATCACGGCAGGTTTAGGATTTGGGGTCGTGACAGTAGGGTATCATAGTTCTGATTTTAACGCCGTCAGCTCGACTTATTAATTTTGAGATTCATTATTCTATCAAAGTGACCGACGAATTTTGCTCAAAATATCCTCCAAAGTACATTTTTAGCATGTGTCCATTCACCTTAAACTTGTCTCCTCCATTATTCTGCTGAATTTCAATTGTACCATATGGAGTTACACCTGTAACATTGTAAGGACCTGTCCACCTGGATTTCAACTTTCCTGGGAATAGCCTGAGTCGACTATTGTAAAGAAGTACCTGATCTCCAATTTTGAAACTCTTTGGTCGGATCAACTTGTCATGCCATATTTTTGTTTTTTATTTGAATATTCTTGCATTTTCATAATCTACTGATCTCAGTTCTTCAAACTCATTAACCGGAAAAAATCTATTTTTACCAGCAGAGGCTAATTCAAAGTTTAGTGCTTTTAGTGCCCAAAAAGCTTTGTGTTCTAATTCAACTAGCAAGTGAAAAGCTTTACCAAAGACTAATCTATATAGGGATGTTCCAATAGGCATTTTGAACATCGTTCGGTATGCCCATAATGCGTCATCTAATTTTAAAGCCCAATCTTTTCTTGAGATTCTAACCGTTTTTTTTTTCAAGAATTCTTTTTAACTCACGGTTGGAAACTTCAACTTGCCCTTGAGTTTGAGCATGATATGGTGTCCCTGTTTTATGAGTCACGCCATATTTTTTCAGCAAAGCATAAAATTTTCTATTCATAAAATGAGTCCCTTGGTCACTAATGATGACTCGTGGTGTGCCAAATCTGGTAAAAATATTTTTCTTGAGAAATTTGCACACAGTTCGAGCATCATTTTTCCTTGTGTGGATGGCTTCAACCCATCTTGACACATAATCCACAGCCACAAGGATATATTCAAAAGAATGAGAGAAAGGAAAAGGACCCATGAAATCTATTCCCCAAACATCAAATATTTCACACACATGTATTGATTGTAATGACATCTCATCTCTCTTAGTGATATTACCTGTTCTCTGACACCTGTCACATTGTGCAACATATGCTCGGACATCTTTAAAGAGTGTGGACCATAAGAATCCGGCTTCTAAAACTTTAAAAAAGTCATTCGATTTGCTCCATAATGTCCACCAATTTCTCTATCATGACAGTGAAATAGAATTTTATTCATATCTTCTTCAGGTACCTTCTAATGATATTATCTGCATAATTTTTAAATAAGTAAGGTTCATCCCACAGATAATACTTTGCATCAGATATAAGTTTTTTTCTTTGTTGGTAAGAGAAATCTTGCGGTATCCACTTTCCAACCAAGTAGTTTGCGATATCTGCAAACCAGGGTGGTTCAGTCACAATTGTGTCAACTGAAAAAATATGTTCATCAGGAAATTCTTCTTTTGTGTCATTAAACTCAAGGGGAGAATTTTCTAATCTAGACAAATGGTCAGCTACTTGGTTCTCTATCCCTTTTTTGTCCTTTATCTCAAGGTCAAATTCTTGCAGAAGTAAAATCCATCTTAATAACTTAGGTCGAGCATCTTTCTTAGCTAAGAGGTATTTTAAAGCTGCATGATCAGTAAAAACAGTAACCTTGGTTCCTATCAAATAGGAGTAAAACTTATCAAAAGCAAACACTACTGCTAGTAACTCTTTTTACGTCATGGCGTAATTCACTTGAGTCTCACTCAATGTCCTACTAGCATAGTAAATGGACGAAAAACCTTATCCTTTCTTTGCCCTAAAACAGCTCCAACTATTGTATCACTAGCATCACACATGACCACAAAAGGTTGGTTCCAATCAGGGGACACAACTACAGGTGCAGTTGATAACTTTTCCTTAAGGGTTTCAAACGCTTTCACACATTCACCTTAAAAAATAAACTTAATGTCTTTCATCAAGAGGTTAGTTAGCAGTTTTGAAATTTTTGAGAAATCTTTGATGAATCGTCTGTAAAAACCTGCATGACCTAGAAAGCTCCTAATGCCTTTCACATTTGTGGGAGGGGGTAATCCTACTATAAGATTAATTTTATCCTTATCAACTTCTATCCATTTAGCGGTGATTTTATGTCCTAAAACAATTCCTTTGGTAACCATAAAATGACATTTTTTACAATTAAGAAATAAGTTTGTTTCTTCACATGTTTTAAGAACTAAGGTCAAGTGGTTAATACAATCTTTATATGTTTTTCCAAAGAGTGTGAAATCATCCATAAAAATTTCAAAAAATTTGTCAGTCATGTCAGCAAAAATCGCAGACATGCAACGCTGAAATGTGGTAGGGCGTTGCACAGACCAAAGGTCATTCTCCTTTAGGCATATGTTCCATGAGGGCACGTGAATGTTGTCTTATCTTGATCTTTTGGTGTAATTGGTATCTGATTATATCCTGAGTAGCCATCAAGAAAACAGTAAAAACCATATCCTGCAATTCTTTCCAACATTTGATCAATAAATGGCAAAGGAAAATGATCTTTTCTAGTGGCATCGTTGAGACGTCTGTAATCAATACAGACTCTCCATCCTGTGACGGTCCTGGTGGTTACAAGTTCATTACTTTCATTTTTTATAACAGTCATACCTCCTTTCTTTGGTACTACTTGAACTGAACTTACCCAAGGGCTATCTGAAATTGGGTAAATGATACCTGCTGCCAAAAGCTTTACGATCTCCTTTTTTACTACTTCCTACATTGCTGGATTCAATCTCCTTTGGGGCTGAACTATCGACTTGTATCTATCCTCCATAAGGATTCTGTGCGTACAAACAGCTGGATTAATCCCTTTGATATATTCTATAGTCCATCCCAAGGCTCCCTTGTGTGCTTTCAATACTTTAATCAAACTATTTTCTTGTTCTGTAGTAAGAGAAGATGAAATAATTACTCGAAATGATTCTTGCTCAAGATAAACATATTTCAAATGAAAAGGGAGAGTTTTGAGTTTAATATTTGATTGAGCTTCTTCAGGTTTCATCTCTTCTTCCTCTGAATTTTTGTCTAATATTTCAGCTTCTCTTCTGATTGTGGGATCATCATCTTGTGTGGTGCCTGATTTGATCAAGCACCTTTCCATTGAATCTGGAATTAATTGATTATCTTTGAATTCATCTGTAAGATAACTAATCATGTCAATTGAAAAACATGAAGATGATGTTTCATCTACTGAATATCTTAGTATCTTTTGCATATCAAAGATGACTCTTTCTTCATCAACTCTCAAAATTAGTTGTCCTTGATGAACATCTATAATTTCTCTTCATGTAGAAAGAAATGGTCTTCCTAAAATTATTGGTTCATCAGGACATTCTTTTATTTCAAGCACTAAAAATCTACAGGAAAAACAAATTTATCTACTCTTACGAGTACATTTTCAATTATTCCTATAGGTTTCATAGTGCTTTGATCTGCAAACTGAAGAGAAACACTTGTGTATTTCATTTCACCAAGATCTAACTTTTTAAAGATAGAAAATGGCATCAAATTTTTTGAAGCTCCCGAATCACAAAGTGCTTTTTCAAAATATACTCCTCACAAAGTGCATGGAATTGTAAAACTGTATGGATCACCAAGTTTTTGTGGTAACTTATTTTGAAGTATAGCACTGCATTTTTCTATAAGCATTACCACAGAAACTTCTTCTAATTTCTTTTACTTGACAAAATTTCCTTTAAAAAATTTGGCATATGAAGGCATTTGTAACAAAGCATCTGTGAAAGGAATATTGATGTGAATTTGTTTTAAAATCTCCAACAATTTTACAAATTGGTTGTCAAGCTTTTCTCTTTTTATTTTTTGTGGAAAGGGAATTGTCACAGGGAGAGGAGTTAATTTTTCAATATTCTTTTCTTCTTTTTTCTTGAATTCTTTCTCCTTTTGTCACGACCCTGAATCCATTAAGGTCGTGATGGCGCCGGACACCACGGTCAGGCAAGCCAACACTCAATAGTTAATTAAATTCCTATTTTGGTATATCGAAATCGTTACTTTTCATTTTATTATATAATAATCAATAAAATTTACTGAGTAAATAATGGTGTTTTGACAATTCAATTAAAAAATACATCCCAAAGTCATCTCAGAACCCGGTGTCACAAGTGCATGAGCAATTTCTAAGAAAACCAAATGAAATACAATGACCATCCGGAATACAAATGGGACAGTAAAGAAAGTGCAACTCAATACTCTGAAGGAGACTCTGCTGGTCGCGAGTCATCTCGGGAGAAGCAGCTCGCTTAAGTCTCCATGTCAGCCACACCATTGCGACAAGTGGGGCCACTAGATATACATGTACCTGTGCAACAAAAATGCATAGCAAGTGTAGTATGAGTACGAAAAAAATATGTACTCAGTAAGTATCCCGCCTAACCTCGAAGAGGTAGTGACGAGAGGTCGACTTTGATACTTGATAGAGGTAAATTTAATGTAATCAAGGGTGATGTCAAACATGGATGTTATTATCAAATAACAAATAACAACAGTGAAGGACAACTTCTTCCATAAATTATAAATCCCAGTTTTCGTTATCTCAGTTAACAACTTATATCTTAAAGAAATTAAACAGTTCAACTCACAGATGATGTCTAGCAAATATCATGCGCAGGAAATGCTGAGGGTCGAACGGCCCGAACCAACAATAATAATAAAATGTGCACTGCCGAAGGGTCGAACGACTCGAACCATATATGCATCTATTAACCTGTTGTGGCGTATGGCCCGCTCCCATGAGAGTAGTGGAAGAAATCACCCCGCTCGCGGAATATAAATTGTGAAGTGGTTACACATAAACATACACCTTCAATAGTCAACCCCGACAACATCGGCAAAACACTTACCCAAGAAAATGACAACTTCTCTTTTAATGGTCAAGAGGATGGCGTTTAATCTTTTAGAAATTTATTTTCCAAATTCGATATGCCTTAACCATCTTAAATTTATCAATAAAATTACAAGTACGACAAGTAAGGCATGCTTTGGGTCCTAGACTACCCGGACATAAGTATAATAGTAGCTACGCACGTACCCTTGTCACCTCGTGAGTACGTAGCCCCCACAAATAACGACACATAATTAATTATTTCACCTATGGGGACAATTCTCTCTTACAAGGTTAGAAAGGAGACTTACCTCGCTCTGAAGTTTCATAATTAGCTTCCAAGCCCTTCCGACAACTCTAATTGATGCACAACGCCCCAAAACTAACCAAATAACGGGAAAATCACTGAAAATATACTCTAATAATTATAAAAATCCAATATATATAAATTCCCAACTCCGCTCGGAAAGTTGGCAAAATTGCCTTCGGGCCCACGTGCCCGGATTTCGAAATTTTTCGAACAAGATAAAGATTACCCATAACCTCACAAACTCAAATATGTAATTCTATCTCAATTTCATGCCCAAATTAGTGGTAAAAATCCAAAAATATCAATTTCTAGGTCTTTCTTCAAAATCCCAAATTTATACCAATTTTCATGTTCCAGTCCATATATAATTCATGTATTTAACTAACAAGTGGGAAGAAACCACTTACCTCTACTAGTTGATGAATATGGCACTCCACATTGCTCCAAAATCGGCTCCCATGGTAGAAATAAAATGAAATTTAGCCAAACCCTTCGCTTTAAAGAAGACATTGTCCAGCCCGCTTTTTCGCACCTGCGGTCCACCTGCCGCTTCTGCGGCTCCGCACCTGTGGAATTTCCATCGCAGGTACGGTCTCAACTAAACTCGACCACGCCCGCTTCTGTGGAGCCTGGACCGCTCCTACGATCTCTCTTCTGCGGAAGCTGCGCCGCACCTGTGCCCCCAGCCAAGCTCAGCCACTTTTGCTTCTGCGACACCAAGGTCGCACTTCCATAGGGCCAAATTCAACCCGTTGACCACCCGGAATCCACCTGAGGCCTTCCGAACCCTGTCTAATCACACCAACTAGTTCCAAAACATAATGTGGACCTGCTGGAGGCCTCAAATCATATCAAACAACGCCAAAACCACGAATCGCACTTAAACTCAA
The DNA here is from genome assembly GCA_005239495.1 of Nicotiana undulata. Lineage (NCBI taxonomy): Eukaryota > Viridiplantae > Streptophyta > Magnoliopsida > Solanales > Solanaceae > Nicotiana > Nicotiana undulata. Next base: position 16,652 of record ML291838.1, read on the forward strand.
GCTTAATGAACTCTAAAATTTCCAACTTCTACATTCGATGCTTAAACCTATCAAATCACGTCCGATTGACCCCAAATTTTGCACACAAGTCACATTCAACATTTCAGACCTCCTCCAACTTTCAGAATCGGAGTCTGACCCCGATGTAAGAAATTCCACTTCCGGTCAAACTTCTCAAAACCTTCAAATTTCTAACTTTCGCCAAACGACTCCAAAATGACTTACGGACCTCAGAATTTACTTTCGATCGCGCTCCTAACACCAGAATCACCATAAGGAGATATTCCCAGACTTGGAATCCCAAGAGGACATCAATAACACTGAAATTCACTTCAACCCAAACTTATGAAATTTCTTCTAAAATGCCAACTTCTACAATTTGCGTTGAAACGCTCTCGGGTCATCCAAAACACAATCTGAACATACTCCCAAGTCCTAAATCATCATACGAACCTGCTGGAACCTTCAAATCCTGATTCTGAGGCTGTTTACTCAAAAATCTGATCTTAGTCAATTCTTCCAACTCAAGGTTTCTGAAATGAGAACTTTCTTTTCAAATTGACTCCGAACTTCCCGAAATTCAATTCCGACCATGCCTACAAGTCATAATACCTGAAATGAAGTTTCTCATATCCTCAAACTACCGAAAGACGAGCTAGAGCTCAAAATAACCGGTCGGGTCATTACACCTAATGGTTCAGATGGTTTTTTCAATATTCTTACCATTGTTTACCTATTGTTCTGGTTGGTTCTTTTCTTATCTGTCTCCATAAGGTTCATCGAGTTCCTTACCTGACCGTAAGGTGATGGCCTTAAGGTGCTATTTTGGGTTTTTTCTCTACATTTCTTGGTAAGGAACCCTGAATCTTTTCTGACACAAGAGCTGCCAATTGGCTCAGCTTGTAACGACCCGACCGGTCGTTTTGCGTATTAGGATCTCGTTCCCTTAAATGAAACCTTCCATAGCGGCTATTCGTGCTTTATGACTTGCGGGGACAGGTGGTTCGGGATTCGGGAATGGTTTGAGTGATTTAGGAACACCTGATTCTTTAAGGTTGGCCTATTTGTCCAAGTTTGACTTCGGTCAGCATTTTAAGAAAACGACCACGGAATCGAGTTCTGACAGCTCCAGTAGCTCCGTATGATGATTTTGGACTTGGGAGTATGTTCGGCTCGAGTTTTCGATGACCCGGAGCATTTCGGCGCCCGAAATGGAAATCAGGATTTCCTAATGTTTGGAATTTGGTTTGGGACGTGATTTTGTGCTATCGAGGTCCGAATAGAATTATGGGACCGTGAATAGTTTCGTATGGTCATTTATGACTTGTTTGCAAAATTTGAGTTCATTCCGAGTAGTATAGGCATGTTCGGTGTATTGAAGTGAATTCTAGAATCTTAAGTTCTTAAGTTTGATTCAATTTGGTTTTGGGGTTGAATTCTAAGTTTCGTTGTTGTTTTTCATGTTCCGACAGTTCGAGCGAGTCCGTATCATGAATACAGACTTGCCGGTGCTTTTGGACAGGGTCCCGAAGGGCTCGGGTGAGTTTTGGACCCCCAGGAGCTAAGTTGGAAAAACCAGATTTTTGCTGTCTGGTTTCCTTCTTCGTGATCGCAGAAGGTGGGTCGCGATCGCGGAGAAGGAATTTGGATGGGCTGCTGATTGTTCTTCGCGATCGCGGAAGATTGGGCCCTTGGCCTTCGCGATCGCATCCCAGTCCCCGCGATCTTTGAAGGCTGGACTCCATGCCTTCGCGATCGCAGCCCCATCCTCGCGATCGCATAGTGTCAAGTCAGGGTCGGGCACAGTTGCTCTTCGCGATTGCAATACCTCTGCCGCGATCGCTGAGGTCTGGCCAGTTGGCCTTCGCGATCGCAAGGCCCTTGTCGCGATCGCAGTGAAGGAATAACTGGGCAGTTTTATTAAATACGGACTTAGCCTATTTCCTCCATTTTCATCTTCCTCCTCAAGTCTTTAGAGAGCTCTTCAAGGAACCTTCCACCATTGTTATTGAGGTAAGTAAATTCCATGGTTTTACTAAGTTTTAACATCAATTCATAGCTAATTCTCTCTTCTAAATCATCAATTCTTGAAATTTGGTAGTAAATTAGGGCTTATGGGAGAATTAGTGAATTATCCGTTCTATGCCATGAATTCATGTATAAATCACGTAATTATGATCCTTAGGCTTCGGGTAAGTGATTCCTTCAAGAATTCTCGAAATCCGAACGTGTGGGCCCGGGGTCGAAATTCCAAAATCCTTCAAAAATGCCTAATTTTGGGTTTATTGGTTAATTCTTCTTCTTTGAACTTAAATTGATTCAATTACGCTATATTTGGTTAGTTGCGAGCCGTCGTGGGTATATTTCGGAGATTCGGGCGCATCCTTGATCCGAGGGTTGGTTTCGTCGCGAGGTGAGTATCCTTTCCAACCTTGTAAGGGGGAAATGTCCCCATAGGTTCCTTATTTGTTATGTATACATGTTGTGGGGGCTGCGTACGTACCAAGTGATGAGAGTCCGTACGTGGCGACTATATTGCTATGTCGGGTAGCTTTAGGACTCACGAGCATGCCTCTATGTGCCTTATTTGTACCTTGTATGTATTGTAAGTTGTGATTGTTGTTGAGATGACATGGAAAGGTGAAATATTATGATTTCAATCCCAGTTGGCTACAGTGGTATTGGCACGGTCCTGTTGAGTTCACTGTTGAGTCGGTACACATATATACCTATATATGTATATGCACTTGTTATCGAGTCAGCACACGAGTCGCAGACTGGAGGCGCGATCGTGGGTCAACTTATATATTATTATTATCGAGTCAGCACACGAGTCACAAGCATGATGCGTGATCGTAGGTCAGCTTATATATTATTATTATCGAGTAAGCACATGAGTCGCAGGCATGATGCGCGATCGTGGGTCAGCTTATCATTATCGAGTCAGCACACGAGTCACAGACTGAATGCGCGATCATGGGTCAGCTTATCATTATCGAGTCAGCACACGAGTCGCATGTATGATGCGCGATCGTAGGTCATCTTCTTACTATTGAGTCAGCACGCGAGTCGCAGGTATGATCCGCGATCGTGGGTTAGCTTATGACCTCAGTCCTTATGACCACCCTTACCGGTTGTCTTGTTCTGGTATTGTATTATCACTTGAGTCTGAGTCACTTATAGTGGGATTGACAGGTATTGTGTAAAAAAAGGATTTGGCACTTGCTGTTCATTTTAAGTTGTTACTTGGATTACATTATTTGCTTATGTACTTGTTCATTTCTGCTTCACATGCCTAATGCTTTAGCCATATCTCTTTTTATATTATATTGCTGGACATTAGTGAGTATCTAGTCGACCTCTCGTCACTACTCCTTCGAGTTTAGACGGGATACTCATTAGGTACATATTTATTTATGTACTCATGATGCACTTCTTCTTCTTCTGTACTTGATTGTACAGGTCCGGAGGCTGGTACATTTGATTATCAGGCTGGTGCTAGATACTGATTTGTGTGATTAGACTCCATGGTGAGCTGCTCTTCCTGGCGACCTCCTAGCAGTACCCTGAAGTTCCTTTTGTTATTTTCCCCATCTATTTCATCCAGACTGTGGATTTGTACCCATATGTATCTTTTATATTCCGATAGTTGCCCGTGACACTCGTGACACTAGTTCCTGGCACACACGTAGCGTATATTTTGGGTTTTTGGGTTGTATATATTATATAGACATTCTCATCATTTGGTTCACGTATTTATGGTTTTACTTCATATCGCAGGCTATTATCATATTCATATCTGATTAAAAATTGGTAAATGTTGGAATGTTAGGCAACTGGGGAAGGTAATTCATAGTCTCATTCATGTTGGCTGGCCTAACCCCGTTGTTGGGCGCCATCGCGACCTAAATTAGGATTTGGGTCGTGATAACTTGGTATCAGAGCCTTAGGTTTAAGTAGTCTCACGAATCACGGGCAGACCCAGTAGAGTCTTGCGGATCGGTACAGAGACGTCTGTACTTATCTTTAGGAGGCTATAGGGTGTTAAGAAACTGCTCTTTGTTCATATCCTATCGTGCAACCGATGATGTACTCAAATTTTATCTTCTACTCTCTCGCAGATGGTGAGGACGCGTGCTTCTCATGTTCCTGATCCAGGAGAGGCTGCTACCCCCGCCACTCGAGGCCGTGGTAGGGGCAAGGGTAGGGCACCTGCTCGAGGCAGGGGATGAGGGCGTCCCGTAGTTGTACCAGTTGAACCACTTGAGGATCTTATTATCGAGGAGCGGGATGAGTTGCCCCCCATTGCTCCTGCTCCAGCGAACTTTAAGACGGCGCCAGGCTTCCAGGAGGTCATGGGCCGCATGTTGAGATTCATGGACACCACGTCCCAGGCAGACGTACTTCCAGCAGATCCTGCCACTTCCCAGGCAGGAGGGGGAGTTCAGACCCCTACCGCTCAGGCCACAGGACAGGCAGCAGCACATCACACTCCGGGTACACCGCCCGTGGGTGGAGTTCAGCCTATAGTAGCACAGCTAGATCCCACGCCAGTTGCAGAGGGCGACCAGCAGAAGATGCTAGCTAGATGGACCCGACTTCGCCCTCCAGTCTTCGGGAGTGAGCGGGGCAAGGATGCCCAGGATTTCATTGACAGGTGTAGGGAAAGACTCCACAACATGAGGATATTGGAGTCGCATGGGGTAGACTTCACTACATTTCAACTTGAGGGTCGAGCTCGCCGCTGGTGGTAGTCATATGTTCTTAGCAGGCTAGCGGATCCTTCTCCTGTCACGTGGAGTCAGTTTACTCAACTATTTCTGGATAGATACATTCTGTCGTCTGAGATGGAGGAGCTTCGGGGTCAGTTTGAGCGATTAGAACAGGGGCAGATGTCTGTGACGGATTATGAGGCGAGGTTTTCAGAGTTATTGTCACGACCCAAACCGATGGGCCGCGACGGGTGCCCGGTACCTTACTCAACCGAGCACCAACGTAACATATATTTCTTATTACATCATCATATACACGTGACATACGAGCCTAATAGGCCAACATACTCATTTATAAACTCAAAACATAGGCCGACAAGGTCGTACAATCTTTCACGTACACGACATATGTCTACAAGCCTCTAAAAGTACATAAATGTCATAAAGGTCGGGACAGAGTCCCGCCATACCCAACATTACACGTCTAAATCATACTAACCAAACAAGCAACTCTGAAGCAAATGGAGTGCACCAACATCTTCCGCTGAGTTGATAGCCTACTTGGAGGGCTCTCGACCTTTCTATCGGGACCTGCGGGCATGAAACGCAGCGTCCCCAGGCAAAAGGGACGTCAGTATGAATAATGTACCGAGTATGTAAGGAACATAAATAAATACATAAGATACATGGATGACATATAGAGTACATGACTCAACATGTATGTCTGGATAATTCTGTAAATAATAAATCCCTTTTAGCATCATGCGTATGCGTATGAATGTCATGTCGTGCATAGGTATATGTTTCATAACATCATCAACCTCTGAGGGCATCCCATTGTAATGACCCAAAAGGTCATCTTATGTAAATTTAATTATGACTGTGTTCAGAGGCCCCAAAAGCCTCTGTCAATCTCACCTCGATGTGCGTGCGCAGCCCGGACGCGTAGCCAGGAAGCCTTTGTGTGGAAACTTGATAAAGAGTTGAATTTATTATAATAATTGAATAAAGTTGACTTTGGTCAACATTTTTGGTTAATGGACCCGGATCTGTGATCTGATGATCCCGGAAAGTCTGTAGGAAAATATGGGACTTGGGCGTATGCCCGGAATCGAATTCTGAGGACCCAAGTCCGAGAAATGAATTTTTAAAGAAAATTATTTTCTGAAAATAATAAAGGCTTATGAAAATGAACCTTGATGTGAAACCAGTGCTGTCGGGCCCGTATTATGGGTTCGGAGCCCGGATTAGGTTCAATATGTGTTATTTAAGTAATATGTGAAATTTGGTAAGAAACAGACTTGATTTGACGGGTTTCGGATCAAAATGGGAAATTTAGAGTTAGTGAAGTTTTGAGGATTTTCATAGAACTTGAAATTTGGTTTGGAATGTGATTTTATGCTACCGAGGTCCGAATGCAATTTCGAGACCGGGAATAGTTCTGTTATCTCATTTATGACTTGTCTGCAAAATTTGAAGTCATTTCGAGTAGTATAGACCTGTTCGGCGCAATGAAGTGAATTCTAGAATTCTTAAGTTGATTCAATTTGGTTTTGGGGTTGAATTTTAAGTTTCGTTGTTGTTTTTCATGGTCCGGAAGTTTGAGCGAGTCTGTATCATGAATACAGACTTGTTGGTGTCTTTGAACGGGGTCCCGAGGGGCTCGGGTGAGTTTCGGACCCCTCGGAGTTAATTCCAAAACACCAAAAAAAAATTTGTTTGGTTTTCTTCAGTGCGTTTGCAGGCAATCAGCTGTGATCGCACAAGAGGTTGGACCTGGGGTGGGAGAATAACTTGTGCGATCGCACAGGTCTATCCGCGATCACACAGGGTATGCTTTGACTGGGACCCTATTGTTCTCCGCGATCGCAGCCCTCACCCCCGCGATCGCACAAAGCTGCCTANATCGCATAGTTCAAGCAGCTAGGCAGTGTATTTTAATACGGGACCTAGCCCATTTTTCCTCCATTTTCATCTTCCTCCCAAAGTTTTAGAGATCTCTTCAAGGGACCTTCCTCCATTATTATCAAGGTAAGTAAATCCCATAGTTTCATGGTTACAACATCAATTCCTGATGAAATTCTCTTCTAAATTATCCCAAAAATTCATGGGAATTGATAGAAATTTAGGGATTTTGGGAAGTTATGAATTATCCATTTTTGCTATGAATTCTATCAAGAACTTGCATAATTATGATCCTTAGACTCCGGGTAATTGATTCCTTCAAGAATTTTCGAAATCCGAACGTGTGGGCCCAGGGTCAAAATTCCAAAAACCTTCAAGAATGCTTAATTTTGGGATTTCTTATTAATTCTCCTTCTTTGAGCTTAGAATTGATTCAATTATACTATATTTGGCTAGTTGCGAGTCGTCGAGTGTAGATTTCGGAGATTCGGGCGCATCCTTGATACGAGGGGTGATTTCATCGCGAGGTGAGTCTCCTTTCTAACCCTGTAAGAGGGAATTGTCCCCATAGGTGATGTATATGCTATGTGTAAATTGTTATGTCCGAGTAATTAGGCCCATATCCTGCCTTGTATGCTTCCTCGTAATGCCTTATATGCTTTCCTCGTAATGCCTTATATGCTTCCTTGCAATGCTTTATATGATTCATTGTGACGTCATATGTACTATGAGATTATGTTTTGTATAGTATTGTTCCTCTGAGGCTTTATGGAAATTGTTGAATGGAAAGGAATTGTTACAAAAAAGTAATTGAAATATATATGTGGGATCGGACCGTACGCCACGGCAGTGTTGAGAAGTATTTGTGATATATATGGGACCGGGTCGTACACCACGGCAGTGTTGAGAAGTATTTGTGATATATATGGGATCGGGTCGTACGTCACGGCAGTGTTGAGAAGTATTTGTGATATATATGGGATCGAGCCGTACGCCACGGCAGAGTTGAAAAGAAATTTAAATATATATATGGGATCGGGTCGTACGCCACGGCAGTGTTGATAAATACTTGAAATACATATGGGATCGAGCCGTACGCCACGGCGAGTTTAGAAGGTACCTTATAGGAGCAGGCCGTACGCCACGGCGGGTCTAAGATTTGGTGATTATGGTTTTGTTTCGGTGGTCTTACCCTTGAAAGCGCATTATTGTTTAATTCAGTAGTTGTTTGGATTTCTGCTCTTGATATGTACTTGTTGCTTATTTCCTGACATGCCTACTATGTTCCTTTATATTCTATCATATGTTATTACTGTTGGACCTTAGTGAGTATCGAGTCTACCTCTCGTCACTACTTCTTCGAGATTAGGCAGGATACTCACTGGGTACATATTTATTTAATATGTACTCATGTTGCACTTCTGTACTTAACTGTACAGGTTCTGAGGCCGGTGCTTCTGGTTATTGTACCGGAGATAGACTCTAAGCTTGTGGACTTGACGTCACGGTGAGCTGCTTCCTCTGGTGATTCCGAGCAGCACCATGGAGCTTTCATTTACTTTTGTTGTTTCCCCCGTCTATTTCATTCAGACTGTGGATTTGTATATATTACTATCCTTTGTATATTCCGTTAGTTTTCCCATGACACTCGTGACACTAGTTCCTGGAACACACGTCGTGTATAATTTGGGAGTTGGGGTTGTATATGCATACGTATGCCTTGTTTTGGCCATGTAGTGTTATGCTTTATTTCCATGTCAAGTTATCCTCATGTTAAATTGTTTAAATTTTTAAATGTTGACCTGTTTAATTAAATGGGAAGGGTAACACTTAGTGTAACTTGTGTTGGCTTGCCTAACCCCGTCGTTGGGCGCCATCACGGCCTGGATAAGAATTCTGGGTAGTGACAATGTGGTATCAGAGCACTAGGTTCACGTAAGTCTCACGAGTCGCGGGCAGGCCCAGTAGAGTCTTGCGGATCGGTACGGAGACGTCTGTACTTTTCTTCAGGAGGCTATGGGGTGTTAGGAAACTTCCCTTTATTCATATCCTGTCGTGCAATCTGTGATGTACTCAAACTTATTCTTCTATTCTCTCACAGATGGTGAGGACGCGCGCATCCGATGCTTCTGGCCCAGAAGATGCCGCTGCCCCCGCAGCCCGAGGTCGGGGTAGAGGAAGGGGTAGAGCACCTACTCGAGGTAGGGGACGAGGGCGTCCTAGAGCTACACTAGTGGCACCACTGGAGAACCCTATTATGGAGGAGCAGGATGAGGTGCCTCTAGTAGCACCTGCTCTAGTGGATTTCAAGACCGGGCCAAGCTTCCAGGAGGTTATGGGTCGTATGCTGAGATTCATGGACACTATGTCCCAGGTTGGTTTATTTCTAGCCGACCCTGCTACTTCTCAGGCGGGAGGGGGAGTCCAAACCCCTACCGCTTAGGCCACAGGTCAGGCAGCAGTAGCACGTCATACCCCGCGCACACCGCCCGCGGGAGGGGTTCAGCCCCTAGTAGCAGCCCTAGAGCCCAGGCCAGTTACAGAGGGTGACCAGCAAAAGATGTTGGATAGATGGACCCGACTTTGCCCTCCAGTCTTCGGGGGTGAGCGGGGAGAGGATGCTCAGGATTTTATCGATAGATGCAGGGACAGACTGCACAACATGAGGATTTTGGAGTCCCATGGAGTGGATTTCAACACATTTCAGTTAGAGGGAAGAGCTCGCAGGTGGTGGCAGTCATATATTCTCAGCAAACCAGCAGATTATCCTCCTGTCACTTGGGATCAGTTCGCTCAGCTATTTCTAGACAGATACATTCCACCTTCTGAGAGGGAGGAGCTACGGGGTCAGTTTGAGCGACTAGAGCAGGGGCAGATGTCAGTGACTGACTATGAGGCTAGGTTTTCCGAGTTTTCTCGCCATGCCCATATGATATTGCCTACTGATGCCGAAAGGGTGCGGCGGTTTGTGGCAGGCTTGCATCCAGGTATTAGGGCCTCTATGGCCCGAGCGGTGGAGATGGGTACCCCCTACCAGCTTGTAGTCGAGATAACTCGACGGATTGAGGGGTATTGGTTGAGGAGCAGGGTCAGCGGGACAAGAGGGTCAGGTTCTCAGGAGATTTCAGGGATGCTTCATCTAGGAGCAGGGGTCATCTCGGGGGTGGTCAGCCCAACAGACCTTCATATTCAGCACCCCCACTACCCCCTCGAGGCGGTTCAGTGAGGCCTCAGTTCGGCGCTATGCCAGAGCGTTCCTATCGTCCTCCAGCTACCCAGGGTGCACCCAGTAGTTATTCCAGTTATCAGAGATCCTCTAGTTCCTATTTCAGTGCCTTACCAGAGAGTTCACACCGCTCTCCGGCTATTCAGGGTTCTTCCTCTTCCGGGAGCGGGCTGTAGCACCAGGAGGTTGTTTCGAGTGTGGGGAGTCGGGCCATATGTGGAGGTATTGTCCTAGGTATCGGGGCAAGGCAGTGCAGCAGTTATCAGCCTAGGAGTTCAGCACCAGTAGCCCGGCCACCTCGAGGTGGAGGACAGGTCGGTAGGGGTCGTCCTAGGGGGGAGGCCAGCCAGGAGGAGGTCAATTAGTTCATGTTCACTCGGGGGGAGTTCAGTCTTCAGGAGCCTCAGCCAGATTTTATGCCATTCCGGCCAGATCATATGCACTGTCCTCAGACGCCGTAATCACAGGTATTATCTCAGTATGTGGTAGAGAGGCTTCGGTACTATTTGATCCAGGATCCACGTATTCATATGTTTCAGTACTATTTTCTCATTTTCTGGATATCCCTCTTGAGTCTTTGGGTTCTCTTATATATGTGTCCACTCTTGTGGGCGATTCTGTGGGTTCATCACACCGAGTGGGTCGCCGTGGGATGCTCCTGTCCTATTTGTGAAGAAGAAGGATGGGTCTATGCGGATGTGTATTGATTACCGCCAGCTGAATAAGGTAACTATTAAGAATAAGTATCCTCTGCCGCGCATCGATGATTTGTTTGACCAGTTGCAGGGTGCTCGTGTGTTTTCCAAGGTTGACTTGAGATCGGGTTATCATTAGTTGAAGATTCGGGCTTCAGATGTTCCGAAGACTGCATTTCGTACTAGATATGGCCATTATGAGTTCCTGGTGATGTCCTTTGGTTTAACTAATTCCCCAACAGCATTCATGGACTTGATGAATAGGGTATTCAGGCCGTATATTGATTCCTTCGTCATCGTCTTCATTGATGACATCTTGATTTATTCGCGAAGCCTGGGTGAGCATGAGCAGCATTTGAGAGTTGTGCTCCAGACCTTGCGGGAACAGAAGTTGTATGCTAAGTTCTCCAAGTGCGAGTTCTGGTTAGATTCCGTGGCATTTTTGGGGCATGTGGTATCCGGAGAAGGTATCAAGGTTGATCCTCAGAAGATTGAGGCGGTTCAGAGTTGGCCGCGTCCTACTTCAGCTACAGAGATCAGGAGTTTCTTGGGCCTAGCAGGCTATTATCGCCAATTCGTGGAGGGGTTCTCTTGTATTGCAGCTCCATTGACCAGATTGACTCAGAAAAAGGCCCCGTTTCGGTGGTCCGACGAGTGTGAGGCGAGCTTTCAGGAGCTCAAGTCAGCTTTAACCTCAGCACCAGTTCTGACGTTGCCTTCCGGTTCTGGGATGTATACTGTGTATTGCGACGCTTCACGCGTCGGGTTGGGATGTGTGTTGATGCAGGATGGAAGGGTTATTACTTATGCTTCGCGCCTGCTGAAGGTTCATGAAAAGAATTATCATGTGCACGACTTAGAATTGGCGGCTATTGTTCATGCTTTGAAGATTTGGCAGCACTATTTGTATGGTGTGTCATGTGAGGTCTACACTGATCACCGCAGTTTGCAGCACTTATTCAAGCAGAGGGACCTTAATTTGAGGCAGCGGAGATGGCTTGAGTTGTTAAAAGATTATGATCTCACTATTTTGTATCACCCGGGCAAGGCGAATGTAGTAGCAGATGCTTTGAGCAGGAGGGCAGCGAGTATGGGTAGCTTGGCCTACATTGCAGCTGAGGAGAGACCTTTAGCCTTGGACATTCAGTCCTTGGCCAATCTCCTTGTGAGATTGGACCTTTCGGAGCCTCGTCGAGTTTTGGATCATGTAGTTGCTCAGTCTTCATTGTTGGGGGAGATTAATGCTCGACAATTTGATGATCCATGCCTTGCAGAGCTTAGGGATAGGTGGTCCAGGGAAGGACCAAGGAGGTTACTTTGGGCGAGGATGGTGTCTTGAGGCTCCAGGGTCATTTATGTGTTCCTAATATTGATGGCATGAGGAAGAGAATTCTAGAAGAGGCCCACAGTTCTCGGTATATTGTTCATCCGATGCGACAAAGATGTACCGTGATTTGAAACAGCACTACTGGTAGAGGCGGATGAAGAAGGATATAGTGCAATTTGTGGCTAGGCGTCTCAATTGTCAGCAGGTCAAGTGCGAGCACCAAAGGCCAGGAGGCTTATTTCAGCAGATGCCCATTCCAGAGTGGAAATGGGAGCGCATCACCATGGACTTCGTGGTTGGGTTGCCTCGGACTTTGCGGAAGGTTGACGCGGTTTGGGTCATTGTGGATAGATTGACCAAATCGGCGCATTTCATTCCTGTGGCTACTACTTATACTACAGAGAGGCTGGCCCAGATTTATGTTCGGGAGATAGTCCGGTTGCACGGTGTGCCGGTGTCCATTATATCATATCGAGGTCCTCATTTCACCTCGAACTTCTGGAGAGCATTGCACAGTGAGATGGGCACTCAAATAGATCTCACCTCAGCATTTCACCCTCAGACTGATGGTCAGTCGGAGCGTATAGTTCAGATTTTGGAGGATATGCTCAGGGCTTGTGCGATTTATTTTGGGGGTCAGTGGGACCAGTTCTTGCCTTTGGCGGAATTTGCATACAATAACAGTTATCAGTCTAGCATCGAGATGGCTCCATTCGAGGCTTTATATGGTCGGCGGTGTCATTCTCCTATCGGGTGGTTTGAGCCTGGCGAGGCCAAGCTATACGGCACATATCTGGTGAGAGATGCTTTGGATAGGGTGAAGATTATTCAGGAGAGACTCCGCACAGCTCAGTCCAGACAGAAGAGTTACGCAGATCAGCAGGCGCATGATGTAGCATTCATGGAGGGAGATAAGTTTATGTTGAAGGTGTCGCCGATGAAGGGCATTATTAGATTTGGGAAGAAGGGCAAGTTGAGTCCCAGGTTTATAGGCCCTTTCGAGGTGTTGAGGCAGATCTGAGAGGTTGCTTATGAGCTTGCTTTACCTCCAGCCTTATCAGGAGTTCATCCAGATTTTCACGTATCCATGCTTCGGAGGTATCACGTCGACTTCTCGCATGTGGTTGATTACAGCACTATTTAGTTAGATGAGAAGTTGGGCTTCGAGTAGGAGCCAGTTTCTATTATTGATAGGCAGGACCTCCAGTTGAGGTCTAAGAGAGTTTTTGCCGTAAAGGTCCAGTGGAGGGGCCAACCAGTCGATGAGGCAACTTGGGAGTCCGAGGAGGACATGCGGAGCAGTTATCCACAGCTATTTAGCACTTCAGGTACGATGCTACGTCCGTTCGAGGACGAACGTTTGTTTTAGAGGGGGAGATTGTGATGACCCAAAAGTTCATCTTATTTAAATTTAATTATGACTGTGTTCCGAGGCCCCAAAAGCCTCCGTCAATCTCACCTCAATGTGGGTGCGCAGCACGGCCGCGTAGCCGAGAATCCTTTGTGTGGAAACTTGATAAAGAATTGAATTTATGATAATTAATTGAATAGAGTTGACTTTGGTCAACATTTTTGGTAAAGGGACCCGGATCCGTGAGCTGACGGTTCCGGAAGGTCCGTAGGGAAATATGGGACTTGGGCGTATGCCCGAAATCAAATTCCGAGGACCCAAGTCCGAGAAATAAATTTTTAAAAAAAAATGTTTTCTGAAAATAATAAAGGCTTATGAAAATGAACCTTGATGTGAAACATGTGCTGCCGGGCCCATATTATGGGTACAGAGCCCGGAACAGGTTCAATATGTGTTATTTAAGTTATTTGTGAAATTTGGTAAGAAACGGATTTTATTTGACGGGTTTCGGATCAAAATGGGAAATTTAGAGTTAATGAAGTTTTGTGGATTTTCATAGAACTTGAAATTTGGTTTGGAATGTGATTTTATACTACCGAGGTCCGAATGCAATTTCGAGACCAGGAATAGTTCCGTTATGCCATTTATGACTTGTCTGCAATATTGAAGTCATTTCGAGTAGTATAGACCCGTTCGACGCAATGAAGTGAATCTAGAATTCTTAAGTTCTTAAGTTGATTCAATTTGGTTTTGGTGTTGAATTTTGAGTTTTGTTGTTGTTTTTCATGTTCCGGAAGTTCGAGCGAGTCCGTATCATG
>ML291843.1:0-64044 GCA_005239495.1 Nicotiana undulata
CACTACTTTTATTCAAAAATAAAGTTTGAGAACTTGGAAATTTTGAGGATTGGTTATAGCTGAAGCCTGAAAGAGGCGGTTGTGTTATTTTGTTATTGTTGCAGTATCTGAATTGATGTGTTTAGATTTCCTTCCTGTTTTATAATTATCGTCTCATATTTCTTGTTCGTGTAGAATTATTTTATTGTGTTATCGTATATATATTAATATCACATGTTTGATGTTAAACCCCCGCCTTAGCCTCGTCACTACTTCGCCGAGGTTAGGCTCGNCCGGCGTGCGCAGATTCCGAGAGTCTTCTTCTATTATTATTTACACTGTTTTATTATATTCAGAACAGTTACACTACTTCTTTCGGCCATTATTTGTAGTATTCTTTAGTAGTTCGTGAATTGTGACACCAGACCCTGGGGTAGTCTTAGAGTTGTTTACATAATTAGTTCGTGATTCGTTTTATTTAAATGATTATTGTTATCATTTTATTTTATTTTGTTTGGAATTATTTTAATTAGGCTCAATTGGAATTTATTTATTTATGCTCAAGTAATTAACCAAGGAAATTAGTTAATCGACTTCTAACATTGGCTTGCCTAGCAAGTGTGGTGTTAGGCGCCATCACGATCCCTGAGGTTGGGAATTCGAGTCGTGACAAGATGAACGACATACAAATTGGCCAGACCTGAGAGAGAGCCCAATAGGCTTTAATGAGGGTGGACCCTAGGCCATTGAGTCTGAGGTATAAAGTCCAAAGTCCTAATACTATATTCTGGTAATACAATCTGGTCTAGACAAAAATCTAGTTCATAGTATTTGATTAAGATTCAAATACCTTTCATTTTCATGCGATTTTGGTACTAAAACTGGGTTGTGCGTAATCCCATTTATTGCTATCAAGTTTGCTGTTAAAAAATCATTTTAGATTCCTGGAAATTATCTTAAGTCATTCTTGTATTTCAAGTCTAATAATTTTGCAATCAGTTATCCCAGTAATAGGGCATGTCCTTACGTCCAACTCGACCCACTTCTCCCTTTAATTGGGCTTCTGAAATGTATGGTACAACATCTCTATGATAACTAAAAGTAAAATGTTCAAATTTACTAAATGAGTTTTTGATTGTCCTTTTAGAACTGTAGTTCGAAATATGTTCAAATAAATCAATGATTCCATTTTGTGCATTTAAATTCCATCATTTAGTATATGTCAGCTGAATTGTATAACTCTTCCCTTTCACAAATAGCCAAAAATAGGTTGTCCTAAAACGCTAATTATAAAATTGGGTCTAATTTGGCCATGGCCCAAATTCTACTCTTTAGACTAGTAAACCCCATTTAGAAGACCTTGAACAAAATTTACATCTTGTTGTCCAAAATACTTCTTTTAGACTAGTGTGACATTTAATTTAGGAAAAAACAAAGAACTTATGAAAATAATAGTTTTTTGCTTCAAATAAGAATTTAATTTATCGTGACCATAGTCATGATTACGTAATCTACATTCGGGTTTGCAGCTCATGCTACCCGACCACAACTTCAAATTATGATTAAAATCACACGTTTTAAATTGCCGGTGCATTTCATGTGACGCGTTTACAATGTGTCAAAAATGACAAGTGCACGCCATCGTGATTTGTTTCAAGATAATCCATAAATATTGAAAACGGCTAAAAAGTAAAAAGGCTAAAATACACAATAGGTTAAAATATGTAAATGATCAGATAATTAGGCCAAATATCAATAGTTAAAAGACCGTGCTTGAACCACGAAATTCAGGAGTGCCTAACACCTTCTCCCGGATTAACAGAATTTCTTACCCGGATTTCTGGTTCGCAGACATTTTAAACAGAGTCAAAACTTCCTCGATTTGGGATATTAAAATAAATGGTGTCCCGGAACACCGTAAAAATCCGGGTGGCGACTCTGAAAATCAATAAATCCCAAATTCGAATAATGTCACTTAAATTGGAAAAACTCCCTTATCCCACCCCTATCGGAAAAAAGGAGGTGTGACAGGGAACAAGCTCTGAATCCAAATCCGACGAGCAAAACGACGTCATCAAGGACCCCGACATCGTGGAGGCCGCGAGCTCAACGGTAGAAGACCTCGACCCCGTTAAAATAGATAAAAATGTCATAATCAAAAAGGCTTACATCGGCCACAAACTCTCTTAGCCAGGTAAATTTCATAAAATTCTAACTGACAATGCATACCTATTCTCTTTCTCCCATGCAGATATGCTAGGTATCTCGAAGGACATCGCTACGCACAAATTGAATGTAGATCTGCTCTATCCGCCAATATGGCAAATGAGAAGAAAATTCAACGCCGCAATCAACGAAGCAGTCTGCGATGAGGTAGAAAAACTACTTGCCAATGGCTCCATCAGAGAATCCAAATACCCCCAATGGGTCGCCAATGTGTTCTTGGTGAAGAAGAAAAACGGGAAGTGGCGCATGTGCGTAGACTTCACATACCTAAACAAGCATGCCCAAAAGACTCCTTCCCACTACCGCACATCGACCAACTCATCGACGCAACAGCGGGACACGAGCTGCTAAGCTTCTTGGATGCCTATTCGGGGTACAACCAGATCCTCATGGAGGAAGAAGACCAGGAAAAGACCACCTTCATAACTTACCAAGGGACGTAATTCTATAGGGTCATTCCATTTGGGTTGAAGAACGCGGGAGCAACCTATCAAAGACTGGTCACCTAGATGTTCAAAGACCATCTCGGCAAAACAATGGAAGTATACATAGACGATATGTTAGTCAAATCCAAGAGGAAAGAAGATAAGATTGATCACTTAAAAGAAGCCTTCGATATACTGCGGCACTACGGCATGAAGCTAAACCTCGAGAAGTGCACCTTCGGCGTAACCTCGAGCAAGTTCCTCGATTTCCTGGTGTCACAAAGAGGCATAGAGTTCAACCCCGACCAGATCAAGGCTATTGAAGGAATACTTGAACTACTGACCAACAAGAAACAGGTGAAAAAATTCACCGGCCGTATAGCCGCCCTGTCAAGATTCATCTCACGTTCCTTCAATAGATGCCACAAATTTTTCAATGTCCTCAAAAAAGACAACGAACTCTAGTGGAACTCGGAATGCGTCGAAGCCTTAAGGGAGCTAAAGGCATATCTGACCTAGCCTCCACTGCTCGCCAAAGCTGAACCAGGCGAGCACCTACTGGTGTAATTGGACGTGTCAGAAGTAGTTGTAAGTGCAGTACTGGTCAATGCCGAGATAAGGTCTCCTCACCTTGAAAAGTTGGCTCTGGCACTGGTCATAGCTTCACGAAATATTAGACCTTATTTTTAGTGCCATCCCATATCGGTGGTCACGACCTTCCCCACTCAAAAGTATTTTACATAAGCCCGAACTATCGGGAATGTTGGCCAAATGGACCATCGAGCTAAACGAGCACGATATCATGTATCAACCGCGAACGGCGATAAAGTCGCAAGTATTAGCCGACTTCGTCGCTGACTTCAGCTCCAAGATAATGCCTGAAGTCGAGCAGGAAGCTTCTCGTATTGCTCCCCACCTACCCGACCTATGGATCTTATACACTGACAGTGTTTCTAATGCGTCAAGTGCGGGACTAGGACTCATTCTTGAGGTTCCAACTGACGAGGTCATCCACCAGTCTATACGATGCCCCGATATGACTAACAATGAGGCCGAGTATGAGGCCGTGATTGTAGAATTGAAACTAGCTCTCAAATATGGAGCACAACGGTTCGTCCTTCGATGCGACTCACAACTCGTCGTCAACCAAGTCACAGGGACTTACCAGATCAAGGAGCAAAGGCTGCAAAAGTACCAAATGGAAATCCATAAATTGTTTTCAGAATTCGATGAATGTCAATTCGATCAAATACCTCGAACTCAATAGCCAAGGAAGAAGGACTCGCCAAACTGGCAGCAGCAACAAAAGGCATAAATGGAAGGGGGAGCGTCATCATATTACTTTACTCGTCGATAGATAAACTTGGGACTGGCACAACCGTATTATAACATACTTGCAGGAAGGAACATTTCCACCAGACAAAAAAGAAGCCAGAAAGCTTCGAATGCAGGCAGCTAGGTACAACATCATCGATAATGACTTATACAAAAGGACGTTCTACGGCCCCTTGGAAAAATGCTTGGGACCAATCCAAACAAGACGAGTACTCTAGGAAGTACACTAAGGCCACTGTATTTCCCATACCGATAACCGAGCCCTCGTCAGGTGCCTCATACGAGCTGGCTATTATTGGCCAACTATGGGAAAAAAAGTTGCTGACTTCGTCAAAAAATGCGAAAAAATATCAGAAGTACGCCTCTATTATACACAAAGCGGGAGAGAACCTCCATTCAGTCACGTCGCCCTGGTCATTCATCAAATGGGGAATGGACATCGTAGGACCACTCCCAGCAAGTCGAAGTAATGTACGTTTCCTTTTAGTTTTAACTGACTACTTTTCCAATTCTCCCTCCGACTGGGTCTCGTGACGGCAGATTATACCTCGAGTCTCCTGATACTGCTGTTGCTGGCTAGCTGAGATACCGCGTACTAGGATCTGGATCTGCACATGGGAAAAATATGCGCAGAAGGGCGTGAGTACTCCATATTCGGTACTCAGTAAGTGTCAAGCCTAACCCCAGTCAAGTAGTGACGAGGTCAGGTAGAGGCCCTACTGAGATTTGCAAAATGACAGATATAGTAAGCAAGTAAATAAAACAGGTGATAATCAACAAAAATGATGAGTAAAGACTAGCAAGGACAGTATAACTAAATGCTCAGATCAACGCAGTATATATAAATCTCTGTAAGAAAGTAAAGGTGCAATGCAATGCAATATGAGGGAAAGGCTCAGGTCTCCGCCTGCAATCCCTATGTATGCAATGCAGAATGAGAGAAGGGCACATGTATCTGCCCGCAATCCTTATGTATGCAATGCAGAATGAGGGAAAGGCTCAGGTCTATGCCTGCAATCCCTATGTATGCAATTCAGCATGAGGGAAAGGCTCAAGTCTATTCTCGCAATCCCTATGTATGCAATGCAGTATGAGGGAAAGGCTCAGGTCTATGCCCGCAATCCCTGTATATATATACGCAATATAAAGAAAAATCTCAAAATAGCGTGGTTTTAGGGTTTTAGGAAAAAGAACCAGTTGAAAATCTCGGAGTCAAATCCTTAAATCAGTTTCAAATAATAGTAACGATTGGAAAATCAGTTAGAAATCAATTTACCAGGATAAAATCTTAAGTTATTATGCAGTTCAAACCGATAACAGCAATAATAGAGTTGCAAATGAGGTATTGTGTAGAAAGAAGTATGGAATTTCAATGAAAATATCTCGTGCACGCGCTCGTCACCTCACGTACACGGGGTTTTACAGCAAAACCAGTTAAAATGCCTAAGGGAGATTTCCCAACACAGAGTTAGGCAAACCACTTACCTCGATTGTGCAATCAACCAATAATCACGTTCTTGCCACGAGTATCCAACTTCGGGTGGCCCAAATCTATTCAATTAGATGGTATAATGTAAATATAATTTCAAGAAATCAAAGTAACTAATGAATTCAGAACTAATACGCGAATTTAGAAAATTTGACCAAAACGCCCCTCGGGTCCACTTCTCGGAATCGGGTAAAATTTATATTTTGAACCCTTATTCACTCACGAGTGTAACCATATGAAAATCTCTCAAATCGGAGGTCAAATACCCAATCAGCACCCCAAAATTCGGTCTATGAAGTTTCTTCCAATTTTCCCAAATTTCAACTCAAAATCCCGAATTCAAGGATGGAATTTAAGATTAGATTCATGGGAATTGGTCTATATAGGTTAGGAATCACTTACCCGAACTACCCAGGTGCAAAAGTCTCCAAGACTCGTGTCTCCTGAGCTCCCACAACTTAAAAATGGTGAAATAAGCCTTAACCCTCGAAAATGGGTTTAATATTCTGCCCAGGTATTTTAATGAAGTGAGATCGCGGAACTTCAGTCGCGATCGCGGAGGGTAAAAATCCACGCGCCCCAAATAACCCTATGCGATCGCGGATAGGGGCCTGCGATCGCGTACCTTCACGCCTCTGCGCTTCGCGATCGCGGGAGGGCCTTGCGATCGCACAGAGTAATTCCCTAGCCTTGCCCAGACCACCAACAACACTGTGCGATCGCGACATGACACATGCGATCGCAGAGGTTTAATTTCCACAACACTGCGATCGCGCATACTCTTATGCTATCGCAGAGGATAATTTTTCGTGCCTTCCCAGAAGGCTCTATGCGATCGCGAGCCTACTTCTGCGATCGCAGAGAAGGCCAAACAGCTGTAGAAAAACCAGCAATACAGCTGAAGACTTAGGCCAAAACGTGTCCGTTTGAAAACTCGAAACACACCCGAGGCCCCCGGGACCTCAACCAAAACCACCAACTAGTCCAAATACCGTATTCGAACTTGGTCGAGCCTTAAAAACACATCCCATAACATCAAAATACCCAAATATGCATAGATTCAAGCCTAAGAACTTAGAAATTTCTAAGAATTCACATTCGATGCCGAACCACGTCTAAACTCGTCCGAATGACCTCAAATTTTGCACACAGGTCATAAATGGCATTCCGGACCTGTTGTCGCTTTCAGAATTCCATTCCGAGTCCGATAGCAAAATCTTACCTATCGGCCGAAATTCTGACTTTCGCCAATTCAAGCCTAAATTTATATACGACCTCGAAAACATATTCTGAACACGCTCTCAATCCTGAAATCACCCAACGGAGCTAACGAAGTCGACGGATTCCCATTCCGGATCCTTCTTCACACAGCTCCCGCTACGGTCCAATTTCTAAGGTTAAAGCTCACCTTAAAGGACTATATGTCCAAAAACACTCCAATTTTCATCACTCGACGCTCCGACTCGATCTATTAACATAATAAGACTTGGGAGAAGTAGTTATTAGGGGTTTGGGGCGCTAACTCCCAAAACGACCGTCCAGGTCGTTACAGGTATGGCATACATAAGAATGATCTTCCAAAAATAGCAAGCAAAATGATACTACAACAAAAAGGCCAAAATCAGACCACTCAAAGTCGAGGATTACGTGCTCAAGGCCAAAACACAGGCAAGCAAAGACCCAAAAGAGGGCAAGCTAGGAACCAACTGGGGCGGACCATACAAAATCATTGCAGTAGTGAACAAAGGGTCATTTCAACTAAAAACAATGGGAGGAAAGCAGCTACCAAACAATTGGAAGGTCGCTAACCTTAAATACTTCAACTTCTAAAAACAGACGCCCTCTAAGTCGTATTCTTTTTCCCTCACTTGGATTTTTACCTCCTGGGGTTTTTGCCGAGGAGATTTTTAATGAGGCGATGAAGGGGTCACCTCGAAGTTCAAATTTGTTATTCATCGCTCCGCCTATCGACTACTCCAGTCAGACCGATGAAGGGACTAAGTAGATGGAGAACTTCTCAAATGTATGTATTGACCAAATTATGTAATATTCTCCAATGAAAGTAATAAACAAAGCAACCTGCAACATTTTTTGCACAACTCCAACCTGCTCTACCTCCTACATTCTGTACCTATATTTGACCGCGCTCGAATTACTTACATTTGACCGCGCTCGAATTACTTACATTCGACCTCGCTCGAATTACTTACATTTGACTGCGCTTGAATTACTTACATTCGACCGCGCTCGAATTACTTACATTCGACCGTACTTGAATTACTTACATTCGACCTCGCTCGAAAAACTCACACTCGACCGCGCTCAAATTACTCACATTCGACCTCGCTCGAATTACTCACATTTGACCTCGCTCGAATTACTTACATTCGACCGCGCTCGAATCACTTACATTCGACCTCGCTCGAATCACTTACATTCGACCTCGCTCGAATCACTTACATTCGACCTCACTCGAATCACTTACATTCGACTTCACTCCAACTAATTACATTCGACCTCGCTCGAACTATCCTATGTCTTTCCAAAGATTGACCCCAAGTCAGTCTACGATCAGCCTCCTGAGAATAACATCACAACAGAATACAAGTGTAACGACCCGGCCGGCCGTTCCGTAAGATTAACCCCGTTCTCCCCGTTTCTGCTTCGTTTTATGTTTTTTAGCTCATTTATGTTGTGTCGGGTCGGTAATCTCGGTTTTGAAGTGGTCGTGGAGAGTGATAAGACACTTAGTCTCTTAAGGTGGTTTAATAGTTGGAAAAGTCAACCCGCAGGTGCGATTGGCCTTGCGCAAGTGCGGAATGGGGTAGCCTGGCTTGGAAGCGCAGATGCGGAGGATGGCTTGCATCTGCGAACCCGCAAATGCGTGAAGATGGCCGCATATGCGGATTTTTCATTTTAATAAAAACCTCACCTGCGAGGGATTTCCCGCAGGTGCGGATTCACTGGGCAGAACCTTTAAATAGTTGCCTTCGCAAAATTTTGGCTTATTTCATCAATTTTTCATACGGGTTGAAGCTAGTGGGAGCGGTTTGAAGAAGGATTTCAAGGGGATTTCGCGGAGGTAAGATTCTTGGACCTAAAACTCATTTCTATGGTGATATTTGACGGATTAGACATGAAATTTATGGAAATTGGTGGTTAAAATTGGGGGTTTAGGGTTTGAGATGGGAGACTTTGATTTAAGGATTTGAGGGGACGTTTGTGGTCGAATTTTGATATATTTGATATGCATGAACTCGTGAGAGTCTAAGGATTCTAGTTTTGTGAATTTTATCAGAATCCGAGACATGGGCTCCGGGGTCGAGTTTGGCCAACTTCGGGATTTTTTATATATAAATTGGTTATTTTCGAGTGGGCTTTGTTCCTTTAGTGTATTTTGATGATATGAATCTGTTTTTGAATAGATTTGGGGCGTGTTGAGTCCGAGTCGAGGGGAAAAGGCATCGCAGAGTAGTTGTTCATCCGGTTTGAGGTAAGTAATGACTGTAAATCTTGTCCTGAGGGTATAAACCCCGGACTTCGCATTGTATCACTATTTTGGAGTGGCACACATGCTATATGACGAGTGTGTGGCGTGCACTGTTGGGGGGTTGTGACCTGGTCCGTCCCGTAGCAACTATCAAGTTGCATATTTGATTATAAATCATATGATATTTCATGTTTTAAAGATTATTACTATGTTTTTGGGCGGAATGCTGTATTTGGGCCTCGTGCCAAGTGTTTGGACCCCATGGGGGATTTTTACTGCTATTCCTCACTGTGTTGACTTATGATTTACACTCAGTCATATTATGTTTAATTGATTTCGAAACTCAGTCTTATTTACACTATTTTGAGGTATAAAATGATATTCTGGTGATAGCCCAAGTGGTTTTTTGAGAGTTTCTGACTGAGTGAGGCCGAGGGACAATGTGTGAGGATATTACGGGATCGGGTTGCGCGCCGCAACATGTTACACTATTTATGATATGTGAGAGGCTGAGAGCCTGAGTGATTATGCCATGAGATGGCTTGTTATAGCGTTTGGGCTGTAGGAGCCCCTACGGAGTCTATACACCCCCAGTGAGCGCAGGTACCTACTGAGTGTGAGTGCCGAGTGACGAGTGACCGTGAGACATGAGTGACTGTGAAGTTTCCCGAGGGGCTGATTCTGAATGATTGATTCTGAGTGATGTTATGCCCGAGGGGCGATTTATGAAATATGTTTTTGCCCGAGAGGCTATTTTATGATTTCCATCATTTTTATACTAAATTATCTTGATTTCTATGGAAAATTGTTGAAAGGTGCATTTTCACAGGAAATTTGACTTTCAAACGGTACCAATTGTTGTATCTATGATTTTTGAAAGAAGAATTGTATTTATTGTGGATTGATGACTTGTTTTATGTGTTTCGTAGTTCTCGGACATTATTTAATTTCATTACTACTGAGTTGGCGTACTCACATTACTCCCTGCACCTTGTGCGCAGATTTAGGTGCTAGAGTGGAGTGAGATGTTTGTCTGTCCAGGGATTTCGGAGATTTTTGCAAGGTAGCTGCACGCGTCCGCAGCCCTGCTTTCTCCTTCTTATTTCTGTAGTAGTTGCACTCCCTAGGCCTATTTTGTATTAGAGATATTGTGTTAGGTTTATGTATTTTCTTTAGATACTCGTGACCTAGTGACTCCGGCATTTTTGGGTTGTGTTTAGATATTTGACTTATCACCTTTTATTTAAAAATGTTTAAACGACATATTTATGAGATATCGTATTAGAAATGTTATAAACGAAAGGTTCTTTATGTTGTGAATACTAAACTAGCTAGCCTAGTATCACGATAGGCGCCATCATGGCCGGGGTAGTTTTGGGGTCGTGACAACAAGAAAACATAAATCCAAAAGCATATAGCCAAAGGTAACCATCCCATTACAATCAGTTAGGTTACATTACTCGTTTTTTATAAAGGGGTCGAGTACGCCCTCACAAAAGTAGAAAAACAACTATTAAATACAAAGGGCTCTACGTTGCATCGTCCCCATCAGCATATTATTCATCATACCAAGGATCATAGGCAAGCCCATCCACGACATCTTCATCATCCTCCCCGCCGGGCGTATCAGGCGCATAGCCGCAAGCTTCGCGAGCCGCCCGCGCCTTAACACGAACATCGGTAAGTTCCTCTTCGGAAATCTTCCTAGCAACTCTCAAAGACTTGTATACGTCAAGCTGAGCCTCATCATGAACCCACATCTCGTACAGCTCCCGCGATACATTCGCATCAGCAAAGGCTTGTGAAGTAGATGGGTGGGCCAATTGTTTTTTCTCGGCCTTCAAGAGTACGATTTGCTCGTTCAATCCCGACAGCTCCACCTCCAAGTTCCCAATTTTCTCCTCCAACCTCGCCACCTTAAGCGCCGATAGGTGCCCACAAAAGTTGTCGCCTCCGCCACCGAGGCCATCCTTATCCTCTTGGCCAATTCCAGCTCCCCAATCTTAGCATCCAGCTCGGCTCAAATCAGTAGTCGTCGCCTCACTTTGGTCGAGTTCAGCCTTCAAGGACGCTACCATCGTCTGAAGATATGTGTTCTCGGCCACTATCCCCTTACTCAACTTGATCTCGTCCTCTCTAGAATTCAGCGTCTCCTCCAACTCACTGCATCGGGAGATAGCCTTCATAATCTCTTAGTCCTTCTCTTTAAGCTCTTCATATTTCCTCCCAATCGTATCACGCAACTCCTGGAATTGGTCGTCTTCACCAACGCTCCTGACAACCTTCCGGTACATAGAATGGTACTCATCTGCAAGGCCATTCCCGCAACAAAAGCTCATAATAAAAAACTCACTCGCAAGGCCATTCCCGATATGCAAAGGGAAAGGTTAACATATTTCAATGTCCGCAACGTCCTGCTCTCCGCCTAAGCACACAAAAGGGCGAATGATGGCACCACGCACTCCGTGTCGACCAAAAGGTCGAAGTCTACGGGGATGACTATGGGGCGATTGGGACCCTCCGTCCTTATCTCCATACGAGTCACCCTCTCAGTAAAGGCACGTACCTCTTCGAGTTCGATGTTAGAACCGGAATCGACATCCCCTGCGTGGGCATCACCATCCTTTCTCACCACCGACGAAGAGCTTCCCTCTACAACCCGCACAAGATCTTCACCGCTACAGGTCCCCTCGACCCTGGAAGGTCTCTCCTTCATAACAAATTTTGGTATAACAACTGCCTCTACGGCCGGAAACAATTTTGGCCCCGCTCTTTCCGTCGTTTCAACAACCACGTACTTCCCCGTTTCCACTCTCCGCCTCTTCCTCGATGACGGTTCTTCGCCAGAATATGACTCATCAGTAAGGAGGATAACCTGCTGAGGCGGGGCCTCATCTGGAATAACGAGGTCTAAAGAGGCAAGTTCCCCTGACTGCGGGGTCCGAGGGTGATCTTGCACATACTCGACTAAAGCGAACTCCATTACGGTCGAGGTTACCTTCTGACGAAAGGCAAGGGAGGGTGCCTTCGCCTTCTTAGAAACCCGCCGACCTGACACCAACAAGGAGTTAAGTAGAAAACAATAAGGGACAAAACCGAACAAGGGAATAAAAATACTTACGATACGGGATCTTAGGTCCATAACGCTTTTGAAAGGAAGCCCAATCACGAATCCCCACTATATGAGGCAACACACGAGCCACCCAACCCTCCATGTCCTAGACGAAGAAAGAGAGCGCTTCACGATTGAAAACAAGAAGACGGTGAACGTATCAGAGGTTAGAAAGAAAATAAAGTAACAAAAAGAGAACGACGGAAGGTACGAGAGGATACTTACGACTGTAATTCCACTTCTCAGGAAACCTAGTCGGGTCTGCCACCAAATGCTCAGTTTTGATGAAGAAGTATTTGCGCCAGAACAGTCGACTCTCCTTATCATCCATCCCGGACACTAATCCCTTCATCCCACGATTTCTTAAGTTTATTAGAGTGCATATGAAGACGGTAGGCGAGAACAGGTGCAATACGTGGCGAAGGTCGACCTCGCAACCGGCCAGTTTCGCGTATTTAGACAACATGAGAAAGACCTTATATAGGTAAAGAGAAAGTTGTGCTAGGCAAACGCCATAGAAGCGGAAAAATTCTTTGCCTAACCGAGGAAGAGGTAGAGTGTAGCCGATCGTGAATGGGTAGGCGTAGAAGGCGCAGAACCTGGGTCGGTGAACCTGAATAGTGCTACTCCCCGCAGGGAAGATCTCGACATGAGGAGGGATGCGGTATTTAGTCTGCATATCATCCAATTCGGTCTGCCCCAATTTAGAAACCTCGGGTGCAGGAGCAGGACCTTTAGGAAAATCATTCCTAATCATAGGGTTTTTAGGCACCACCTCTTCGACGGTG
Source organism: Nicotiana undulata (assembly GCA_005239495.1). Lineage (NCBI taxonomy): Eukaryota > Viridiplantae > Streptophyta > Magnoliopsida > Solanales > Solanaceae > Nicotiana > Nicotiana undulata. The sequence continues at coordinate 12,845 of ML291843.1, forward strand.
GGAAAGTTGTCATCCCCTTCAACTGAAGCTTCCTCGTCAGTAGGGAGAATGACTACTGACAAAGGGGTGGCATCGAAAACAACATCGTGAGTAAGAGGAGGAGTCGACATGACATTAGTATGATATATGAGCGACAAGAGGAGAGAATGAGGTTAGTGAATGAGGAAGGAACTGGAAATTGGAAGTGAAAAGATCACAGGGAACGAAGAAGAAGCACACAACAAGAACGAGTGTCTAAGATGAGAAGAACATGACAATGACAGCACCTGACGTCACCTACGCCAATCGCAGCCTTGCCAAAAATCAATAACTTGGTTTCGATCAACCCAATCATCACGACCAAATTTCTTTCATAACGGGCACGGTGTAATCTGCTTATCAAGGACGAGGGGTCAACGACCTTAATAAGCAGACGGACTAACTATATTGGCTAAAATTTGGATCATTTATAGTGGCTTCACTGGTCGAGGTCAAAGTCCAAGACGGCCAATGTTTAGTGACAAAGAGCCTCTCTCAAGAAAGGTCGATATTTGATCGAACAGAGGAATAGACAGTAATAGTGTAATAGGTTTAGGTTAGGAATATTCTTTCTTTTGTACTTTTCTAGGGTTTCAAAAGAATATCCCCAATATATAGGAAAGAAAAAGAGAAAAGGGGGATACGAAACCTTCTGAAAGAACACTTTGAAGCATTGACTATTGAAGAATATACAAAACTTGTCTTTTCCATCGATTCTCTAGTTGGAAGATACCTTTTCATAAACAAGATCCAAGAACCTTGTATTCCACCCACGTTTTCTATCATATACATTGCTGACAAATAGAGGATTGACTCCAACCATTTAATATTCCGGGAGAGATATCCTTTATTATTACCTTTATTGTCATTGCATGCATTTAATCCACATATTCGCTTGTGTATTCATTATCAATCGTCAATCATATCTTTGTCCTGCATTTATTATTGCGGCGCTTAGATTCATTCCATCAATCACCAAATTCATAGATCTAGCAGTTATTAAGCTTAACTAGGATTAACCCTCCATTTTCTTCATTGACTCGTGTAAAAAAGGGATTAACATATTTTTTATGAAACAAGTTCGTCCAAACTCGTACTTAATTTCGCCTCTGACCATCTAATGATCTCGTGTATCTTTCAGCTCAAACCAGTGGTGGAAAAATGGATAAAAAAAATAGTATTCATCCATATTATCCACTAAAAATGAGTTGGATGATGATCTTTTTAAAATGGGTCCAATATGGATAAGAACTATATTACCCATCTTAAAATAGATAACCAATGATTTAATTTTTACATTTGCAAAGACTCAAATTTGGGGTTCCTCAAGTTTGAGAGGCTAGAAATTCTCCCAAAAGTGATCATATTCAAGAAACCATGAATAATATGGATATCCATATTATCTGACGGTTAACCTATTTTTATCTGTATTAAATATGGATCTATTGGATAATTTATCTATTTTTATATTACCTGCTTCGACCCGTCTGTTTGCCAGCTCAACCGTTCTGATTAAGCTGAATAAAGGTTTCCTACGTACATGAATTTGGTCATTTATTGCCAATGTTTTGCGAGAATTTCTCTTGATAATCTTCAGGTTGGACTGAGGCAAATATATGGGCCTTCTTGCACAAGTTGGTCAAAGAAGAAGAAATGAAACCAGGTAACTTGTTGTTTAAAATAAATTCACTTTACAATATATTTAAAGATTAGTCAATTTTTCTCATACTTCAGGACATGGTGTCATACATTTTATACATCAAATTTCAAACTCAGGACATCGTGTCCTGAATTTCAAAAATTGTGTCCAAAAGTTCGAATCTTATATCTGTATTGGTCGAAATTTGGATCAAACTCAATGGCTTCGTTGGTCGTGGTCGAAGTCTAAGTCGGCCAATATTTGGTGACGAAGAACCTTTCTCAAGAAAGGTCGACGTTTGGTCGAACAGAAGAATGAACAATAACGGTAGAATAAGTTTAGGTTAAGATGAGAGAATATTCCATTATAATATTCTTTCACTTGTACTTTTTAGGGTTTCAAAAGAATGCCCCTTATATATAGGAAAAGGAAAAGAGAAAAGGGGGATCTGAAACCTTCTGAAGAACACTTTGTAACATTGACCATTGAGAATATACAAAACTTGTCTTTTCTATTGATTTTCGAGTTCAAAGATATATTTTCATATACAAGATCCAAGAATCATGTATTTCACCCACATTTTCTATCATCTACGTTGATGACAAAGAGTTGGTTGACTCCAACCATTTAATATTTGGGCGAGATATCCTTTATTATTACATTTATTCTCATTGCATACATTTAATCCATACTCACTTGTATATTCATTATCAATCATCATTTGCATCTTTGTCCTGCATTTACTGTTATAGCGCTCAGATTCATTCCATTCATCGCCAAATTCACAGATCTAACGGTTTTTGAGCTTAACTAGGATTAATCCTTCATTTCCTTTATCAACTCATTTAGAAAAGGGATAAACACATTTTTGATAAAACAATTTGGCGCCGTCTGTGGGGATTTTCTAGTTAAAGTCTATAGTTTTTGTTAGATCTAAAAAACGCACAAAAGTTGTATTTTTTCGTTCGCACGAACTAAGAATGGCAGGAAAAGGAGAGGAGAGGCTACAAGCCATAACAGATGTCACCATAAACCTCATGAACACCATCAACGAGGCTGGTGGTGGGGGAGAAAAAAATGTGACACCAAGTGTAACACCAGGACAAAGTAGTTCACCTCCCTCTCATGGAAGTGTAACCATCGCTCGAGAAAGGGAGGCTTCCACGTCCACAACTGAAGAAGCACCACCGGAAGTGAAAAAACTACTAGAAGAATGGCTAACAAGACACTAAGCAACTTCCTTAACAAGCCAACTTAGGGAGCAGCTCAGAACGCCGCAACCGTTGACGAGCAACCCGCTAATCGTCCAACAGGTAACACTAACACCACTGTTGATTCAGGCAATGATGCACTCGCAGCCATCCTAAAGAAGATGGAAGAAATGGAAAATGAAAATATGGCACTACGAGATCATATGAAAGAACACCAGGAAAGGGTCGACAAGATACCCAGTGCCCCAAAACTCCTGCCCAAACGGGACATCGGCCGGTTCGTTGAACAACTATACAGCGAAGAAGTGGCCCCATACCCAAAATGTTCAAAATGCCTCCATATTTTAGAATATATGTCGGCACGACGGATCCTGAAGACCACACAATTCACTACGTCACAGCAGTGAAAGGCAACGACCTCTCAAAGGAAAAGGTACCGTCAGTACTGCTAAAGAAGTTCGGTGAAACCCTAACAAGAGGACCCTTGACGTGGTACTCACAGTTACCAACACGGTCAATAACGACGTTTCAGGAAATGGCTGATAAGTTTGTAACCACCCACGCTGGAGCAAAAAAAGTCGAGGTCAGGGTGAATGATATATTCACCGTTAGACAGTCGCCTGGCGAGGGAATCAAGGACTTTCTCACTCGATTCAACAGGGTCAGAATGAGCTTGCCAAATGTATCTAAAGGGATGGTCGTGGTGTCCTTCCAAAATGGACTGAACAGGAACGGGTCGAGAGCCACTAGAAAATTGCTGAGCAGACTTATGAAATGCCCTTTCACCACCTAGGAAGAAATCCACAACGCTTATTGCGTCCAGGTCTGAGAAAACGAGGACGACTTCAACGGCCCAACTCAATGGCTAACGTCACTCCAAACAGAGTCGAGGCGAGACCACCGCAATGATACCCGAAGAGATCAATCAGGTCCACGTCCTAACAGGGACAGACACCAACCTTATGTCAGAACGGCTATCCCACCATATCCTCACCACACAGAAGGGCCGTCTAGGACAAATACAGGGACTCAACAAAATGAGCGATGTATGCCCCCACTCCTAGCTGCTCACTATTTTTGTATTTCCCCTTCAGAGATAGTGTAAGCCCTAGAGAAGCTAGGCCCGAAGGTGAAGTGGCCACAAAAGATGAAGTCCGACCCAAACACCAGAAGGTCGAATGCTCTTTGCGAGTTCCACCAGGAGCGAGGTCACAAGACCGAAGACTGCATAGCTTTGCGACAAAAAGTGGTGAACATGCTCAACCAAGGACATTTAAAAGAGTTGATGACCGCGAGAGAGCCAACTTCGAACGATGGGAACAACACCAAGGCCCTCCAAAGCCACCCTTCCCCGCCCACACCATCCAAATGATCATCGTCGGGGCGACAAAGCCGCAACCAACCATGTAATGTTCACTACCAAGCATAAACTGAAGCGGTCAATCACACATGAACGGTACGCTGAACTCGAAGACAATATCATCTTCGATAAGTCAGATACCCGGGGTTTGGCTTTCCCTCACCTTGATGCTCTTGTTATTACCTTACAAATTGTAGATACTGATGTAAAAAGAATAATGGTCGATGATGGGAGAGGCGCATGTATTATCCACCCCCAAGTTCTCGCCAAAATGAGACTCGAGGATAAGATAATACCACGCTGCATAACACTAACAAGGTTTAACAATGCAGTTGAAAGAACTTCAGGAGAAATAGCGTTGGCTATCTTGGACGGGGGCGTCACCTTAAAGACAACGTTCCATATCATGAACCATGATACAACCTACTACTCCATCATAGGGCGGACATGGATACACGCCATGAAAGCTATTCCATCCAGCCTGTATTAAGTAATCAAGTTCCCTACTCCATTATGGATATTCACCATTCGAGGCGAACAACGCACGACCCAAGAATACTATCGCATCGCCCAAGACTGTACATACACTCAACAGTTGAATGGAACAAGCTCAGAAGCATAGCAATTACCAAAGTCGGGGACCAAATCCGACGAGCAAAACAACGTCATCAAAGACCCCGACATCATGGAGGTCGCGGGGTCAACGATAGAATACCTCGACCCCGTTCAAATAGATAAAAACAACATCAGCAAAAAGGCTTACATCGGCCACAAACTCTCAGAACCATGTAAATTTCATAAATTTCTAAAAAACAATGCAAACCTATTCTCTCTCTCCCATGCAGATATGCCAGGTATCTCGAAAGACATCGCTACGCACAAACTGAACGTAGATCTATTCTACCCACTAGTACGGAAAATGAGAAGAAAATTCAACGTTGCAATCAACGAAGCAGTCCGCGAGGAGGTAGAGAAACTACTCGCCAACAACTTCATTAGAGAATCCAAATATCCCCAATGGGTCGCCAATGTTGTCATGGTGAAGAACAAAAACGGGAAGTGGCGCTAGTGTGTAGACTTCACAGACCTAAACAAAGCATGTCCAAAAGACTCCTTTCCGCTGCCACACATCGACCAACTCATCGATGCAACGACGGGACATTCACCTTCTTCTTATTTTCATCTGTGAGGCGTTCTCCTTCTCTTGTTTTGGACATAGAGGACTGGGTGACTCGTGTGTTGCCTCACGTTGTGGGAATTCGTGATTAGGCGTCTCTTTATAAGCGCTATGGGCCTAATATTTAGTCCCGTAAGTATTCTTATTCCCTTGTTCGGCTCTGTTCCTTATCGTTTTCTAACTTAACTCCCCGTTGATGTCAGTTCGATGGGTTTCTAAGAAGGCGAAGGCACCTGATCTTGCCTTTCATCATAAGGTGACCTATGTCGCGATGGAGTTCGCTTTGGTCGAGTCATTGCGAGATCACACTCAGACTCCACGGGCTTGGGAACCCGCCTCTTCAGACGTCGTTGTCCCCGACGAGGCCCCACCTCAGCAGGTTCTCCTTCTTATCGGTGATCCATCTTATGGAGAAGAACCATCGCCGAGTAAGAGGCAGAGAGTGGAAACGAGGAAGGTCGTAGTTGTTGAAGAGACGGAAAGAGCTGTGACTTTCGAGTCGGGGCTGGAACTATTTCCGATCGTAGAGGCGGCTGTTATGCCAGAATCTGTTATTAAAGAGAGACCTTCCAGGGTCGAGGGGACCGGTAACAGTGAAGAACTTGTGCGGGTTGTAGAAGGCAGCTCTTCATCGGTGGCGAGAAAGGATGGTGATGCCCACGTAGGGGACGTCGATTCCAGTTCTACTATCGAGCCCGAAGAGGTATGGGCCTTCACTGAGAGGGCGCCTCGTGTGGAGATAAGGACGGAGGGTCACAATCGCCACATAGTCATCCCCATAGACTTCAACCTTTTGGTCTACACGGAGCGCGTGGCGCCATCGTTCGCCCCGTCGTGTGTTGAGGCAGAGAATAGGACATTGAAAGATACCGACCTTTTCCTTGGCATATCGAATGGCCTTACGGGTGAGTTTTTACTAATGAGATTTCGCATGTCCCGCTAGTATCGTTTTACCTCGGCTAAATTGTTTCTTTTGCGTGCTAGACTCTTCTCCTAGAAATTGAGCGTGACCGGCGAAAATTGGCATATCGAATGGCTTCGTTGGTCGTGGCCGAAGTCTAAGTCGACCAATATTTGGTGACGAAGAACCTTTCTCAAGAAAGGTCGACGTTTGGCCGAACAGAAAAATGGACAGTAAAGGTAGAATAGGTTTAGGTCAAGAAGAGAGAATATTCTTTCACTTGTACTTTTTAGGGTTTCAAAAGAATGTCCCTTATATATAGGAAAAGAAAATGGGGATCTGAAACCTTCTGAAAGAACACTTTGTAACATTGACCATTGAGAATATACAAAACTTATTTTTTCTATTGATTTTCAAGTTCAAAGATACCTTTTCATATACAATATCCAAGAATCTTGTATTTCACCCACATTTTCTATCATCTACGCTGCTGACAAAGAGTTGGTTGACTCCAACCATTTAATATTTGGGCGAGATATCCTTTATTATTACATTTATTGCCATTGCATATATTTAATCCGCATACTCACTTGTATATTCATTATCAATCATTATTTGCATCTTTGTCCTGCATTTACTGTTATAGCACTCAGATTCATTCCATTCAGCCAAATTCACAGATTTAACGGTTATTGAGCTTAACTAGGATTAATCCTTCATTTTCTTCATCAACTCATTTAGAAAAGGGATAAACACATTTTTGATAAAACAATATCCTGAATTTTAAATTAATAGTTCAAAGTGTCCTGAAATTCAAATTAGCAGCTCAAAATTCAGGAGACTAATAACCCCTTTCGCCAAACTTCATAAATCAACTTATTTTAAGAAATGTATTTTTCAAAAGTACTTTTGATGAGATGCAGTTTGTGTTTGGCTAATTAATTTGTCGAGCGACGATTAGTGCATGACCAAGCTTTTAAAAACTGCTTCTAAGTATATTTTTCTCAAAAGTATTTTTGAAGAAAAACTACTCTTTTGTTGCTTCTCCAAAACTATTTATGTTTCTCCTCAAAAGCACTTTTTTTCTTCCTAAAGCTTGGTCAAACACATCAAATTTGAAAAAAGAAAAAAAGAAAAAAGAAATGCTTCTAGGATTAAAGAAGCTTGGCCAAACAGGCTATAAGTCCTGAATTTTCAAATTCACGATATTCAGTTCTGAAATTTAGGTGAATTAACTAATCTTAAAATACATGCAAATTATAAATATATTTTAAGTCGCAAACTTAAAAATGACTATTGCCGCACTTCGCCCGTCAAAGAAATGGAAACGTGAGATTCGTAAACAAAGTGAAAAAAGGCTTTTGGCCTAAGAAGTTTTGAACTTTTGACTTGTGATAGTTTTTGTCAAAATAAAATTACTTCTTTCTACTATTGATGAACTACATAAGTCTCACTTTTGACAAAGTGAGGATCTTATTTCTGGAAAGAACGCAGATCAACCACTTCCATGTTAGGCACTTCAGAAAAATCTTTTAATTAGTTACTGCTTCCTCCATTTCATATTATTTGTCATGATTTTTGTGTACAAGTTCCTTGACAAAAATTAGTTAGGATGTAATTTTGATTACTTTATCCTTTATTATATCGTACGCAATATTATTATTTTTTTTGATTGGTATCTGAAAAAAGTTAGGTGTACGTAATCTTTAAGGATAATTATTATTAAGGATAAAAAAGAAGAAAGAAAATTAATTTTGTCTTTAACTACTAAAATGACAAATGAGTTGCGACAACTATTTTTAGTAACCATAACTGATAATATAAGACAGATGAAGGACATGAAAATTCAAAAGGTACTGTTTATTATAGTACTCAAGCAATAATATTAATCTTTGTATTCCAATTTATATTAACTTGTTTGACTGACACGCAGTTTAAGAAAAAATATTTTTTTTTTGAATTTGTTATCCTAAACAAGTCAAAAGGGACTCAAAGTATTTATGTGAATGTAAAAACTTCTCATTAAGAATAGAATCGTAAGTTTAATTTAAATTATTATCAAATTTACAATAAAATTAATTTTAAAACGGACAAAAAAAAAAGTTCACATTCACGATAAAGTGAAATAGAGGAAATATATGATACTCCCTCCGTTTCATATTAGATGAGGTACTTTTCTTTTTAGTCTGTTCCAAAACAAATGACACATTTCTAAATTTAGAAATAATTCAACTTTAAACTCTTTATTTTTACCCATTTATCCTTAATGAGAAGCTTTTATAGCCACACAAATGTCATGGCCCTACAAATCTTTTACCCCTTAAGCTTTTAAGATCAAAATTTTCAAAAGTCTTTTTCTTTTTTCTTAAATTCCGTGCCGAGTTAAACTACCTCATTTAATATGAAAGGGAGGGAGTATCTATCTTTTTCTTTGGACTTCAGTCGGTACGGTATAACAATTCCAAAAGATTACACGTGTAAGCTTGTACCAATACACAGTTGTAAGCATATCACTTGCTGAAAGCGATACAAATATGTATATTATTCTAAATATTCAGAGCCCTGACACGTATTCCTTGAGATATTTTCGAGCCCCAAAAAATATGGTTAATTAAGGACACGTGTCGCCTGGATCCTCACTTGCTTCCACACACTTACTTTGACCCAAAGAAATATCATATCCACAATTGTCTCTATCATCCAATGAAACAGCTCCACGTAGCGACATTTTTCTATTTTGGGGGTAATGATTGGCAGTTAATTTATCAATTCGTTCATTTATATAAGTGCCTTTGCCTGTAGCCGACCAGATACCCGTCGGAAAGATAAGAATGAGTGACAACCACAGTAAAAAACGGCTGTTTAATTCAGCCGGAGACTCGTCGGAATCGGAAGGTTCTGGAATCTACGATGAGAGGATTCTCATACCCGTCTTTGCCTCAATTAATTGGGATATCCATACGCTCTGTCAAATGTCGTGTGTTAACAGAAAGCTCCGTGCAGTAGCAAAAAGGATTCTCTGGAGAGAGATGTGTGTGTATCGCGCTCCGCAAATGATAACGGCGTTAACAGACGGTTCACCTAGCGGTAGAATTGGCGGCGGATGGCAAGCTATGGCTAAATTGATGTTTTTCTGCAACGGATGCCGGTCCAGCCGACATTTTCAAGTGGGCGAACCGGCACCGGGTCACTTCGTGAAAACATCCCGGTTTTCAAAAACCTCCGGTCGGAGTTTCCTGGTGAAGAAATGTAGAAATGATTTGCTGTACGTAAGTGATCCGTGTGAGCATCCAACTGGGGATAAGGGTGACGATTTGGGGATATATAGAGGGGTATTTTGGGGATTTATGAGGTCTAGGACAAGGGCGTGTTTGATTAGAAGACAGGTAGAGCTTGAAGAGAGAATTAAATGCCCGTTTTGTGGGGCGCGGGTTTGGAGTATGACGGCGGCTCGGCTCGTTCCAAAAAGCGCGGCGCGGCGGCTTGGTTCGATGGAGAGTGGGTTAGAGTACTTTGTGTGTGTGAATGGGCATTTACACGGAGCTTGTTGGCTGGTTCCTTTATCGTCTGATGAAGGCGAAGAAAAAGTGGGTGATGAAGATGAAGATGAAGGCGAAGATAGCTGCGAGGAAGTTTTTGACGGCGATTATTTTTATCGTGGGAATCAGATTGTAAGAAACGGCCAAATAGGTCTCTCAATGGTCTAAAATCGGGCTTACTTCTTGATGGAAGATATCGATCGCTAATACTGAAGCGGATCCAAGATTTAAACTTTATAGGTTTGAATTCATTTACTTTGATTCGATGAACCCATAAGTTATGAGCGAGATCCGCCACCAGAAGACGTGCTTTGCCGGCAGCTATTTTTCGACCTGGCGCCATACAGGTATACAAGTTTCTGATCATCCCCTGAGTTTCAAACCAGGAATTTCAAAAAGAGTGAAGGAAGAAGGGACAAGGGAAAGTTTTTGTAGTTTAGCCTGTTGTTATGTTAAGAATAAGAACTGAATCAGAAATTTCAGTTTATTTGGTGGTTTTTTCGGTTTGGTTTCAGTTTATAATTTATACAAATTTATTATTGGCTTAAATTTCTTCGTTAAGAATAATCTATTCTGTTCATCACTATAGTCCAGTGCAAATATTGTGACTCAATACTAAGCCAATTAGTTGTGTTTACAATATATTTCAGAAAGGGTAAGAGAGAGAGAAGCATTGCGAGATAAGAAGTTCAACAGAAAGAATTTGAAAGCCCCAAAGGAGAAGTTTTTTTGGAACCTCACGAAAATCGCAGCAGTTGCAGCTGTAATCTGTGAGCACCGGTAAAACCCCCGTTATATAATAGTCTGCAAATCACAAAAGAGACGTAAATCGTACTAGGCAAGCCCTCTATGCGACAGATTTAGACCTAAAAGGCATTAAGGGGATGGATCTTCCATCGCCCGGGTGTACAACACCCTCCAAACCAACTGGGCTGTCCCTTGGGGACCTCGAAGGAGAAGTTAAAAGTCAAAGAAAGTAAAAAGAAACAGGAAACGAAAAAGGAAAAACAAAACCGAGTCAACTTAACTTGTTATGCGTATGAAACAACAAATAAGAAAGAAAAATTGAGCTGAAATAGCTGATATCTAACGGAAAATAATCGACTGGCACACTTACGTGGCGTTTGGTTCAACAATTGAAACAAAGTTTTCGTTGTAAGTATTTGAAATTCTTTTGCAAAAAATTGTGCAAGGTGTGCATTTTAAACATATCTTCACTTATTTTTTTTTGAATAATGTATGTTCTCGCTTTAATTTATAAATATGAAATTAAATTGTTTAACTTATATAGTAATAATAAGTGCATGTAAGTATTTTTCGTGAAGCAAAATTAGCAAACAAATTTGGTCGCATCCAAGTTGAGCACTCAACATTTGTCTTCCCTGAGCATTCAACACGTTAATGAGAGGAGTATATAACGCAAGATTTTTAAGAATTATCTTTCTAGTACCTCAAACCAAATGATCCCTTAATGGAACAACGTAAGAAGTTAGATATTTTGGCATTGACTATATATTTTGAGACAAAACTTACTATTTCACTTCAAATAATCTTGATAAGATATTACACTAATGAATCCATAAAGTCAAATGATAGTATAAATAGCTTGTTATAATATAGGTAAATCATGTAATAATTGTTTACCCTCAAAATCGGATAATAATTTTATAAGTGGTTTTAAGAATATGTGTATTAACTTGACATAAAATAATAAATTAAGTTGCAATTGAAATATCGGTCGGTCACGGATATCACGGTCTTCTGTCGGCCGAGCTTGACTACCTTACAGACTCCAACTTGATGAGATCTCTATCTCGATCTAAGCTCCCTTGTTACCATATTTCGAGCTTGGCTTATCATGTCGAAGATCGGGATGTACTATGAAATCGATTCTACCAGTATATAATAAATGTATATATTATTTATAGGAGTAGTATATTATGAGTTGAATCATGAAACTTAACTAGATTTTGTATTAAAGAAATGAGATATTGTGCTATCTGTTTAGCGTGAAACTTTTCAAAACGCGGTTATGACACGCACATATATATACATACATGGTCTCGCCCCTCAAAAAGCCGGCCGTGCCGTACCCATTCTTGTTGCCGACCTCTCAGGCCCGCTACCGACCAATTCCATCCAGCTAAGAAACCCTAATTACTATGTCCTCTCTTTCAAAGCAAACTCTACTTCTTCCTTTCTACAGAGCATAGACCTCTTATGATCACAAGAAAGTCAAAAGCTTTTATACGTTCTCTCTTTGGATGATTTTGTGTGCCAGAAATCTACGTCGCCGCCTTTCCCTCTGTCTGTGGCATTTTTCTGGTTAGTTTGTACTTCTATGTTCTTCTGCAGCTGAAATCTTAAGTCACAGTTCTATTGGATGATCAAATTTCTTCAGGCTTGCTTTATTTAAAGACCACTTCTTTTTTCATTTACGGTGGATGAATGTTCGTGCCATGTTACCGGGAAGTCACGGTTCGAGTCGTGAAAACAGCCTCGTGCAGAAATGCGGGTAAGGCTGCGTACAATAGATCCTTGTGGTCCGGCCCTTCCTGGCAGTGGCGGAGGCACTATCTCCAGCAGGATCTCCGCGAAGGGGGTTCAAAAAAAATAGTTAAAAACAACCGTAGCTAGTGGGAGTTGAAACTATGACCTTACAAAGGATTTGAACCCCTTAATCATTAAGCTACACTTTTGAGCTATGTCAAGGGGATTCAAAACATAATATATAGAGATAAAAAACAGATTGTGCCTTATATATACACTGTAATTTTTCGGCGAAGTTCAAGAGTCAACCATCATATTGATACAGCTATCCCAAGCCCTCAATGTCATGTTCCCTAATTATGGGCATATAGTGACTATCATATGAGTGCTTTCTGAAAGAAACTGAAGTTGGATTTCATTTCTCTTTTTACAGTTCCCAGGTTATAGGTGATTACCACTTTATGTTATCTCTTTAATTTGTTCGCTACAGCCTACAGGAATTTCCTATTTATAGTACATAGTAATATTTTCTTACTTCACTGAATAGTAATTGTGTCATTATGTTACATGTTTTCTGCATTTTCAACAAGTTTAGGTGACTTATGTAAGTTTTGATGGTCAACATTGGAGGATGCTATAGTCAAATTATTGATAATTTGTTAAAATTCCCCAGTTAGGAGTGTCCTCAATCTGCAGATCCATTGTTCAAGCGTTCTTCTGTCCTTATTAATAAAGCAAAAGTTGTTGGAACTGAAGTAACAGCATTCCTGTTAACATTTCTGAAATACGAAAAAAAGCAAAGTAGTTCCTCTTTGTTCATATGCAGAATGTCAATGAATTTTATGCTTGCTCATCATTCCCAGTTCTAATCCCGTAGGTATTATTTCATGTTCGACTCCTTCAGACATTATCACATTATATCTTTAACAGTGGGTCGTAAGAGTGGAGATTGATTTATTCTAGAATGAGAAAAGAAAAGAAAAGAAAAAGATAAAGCAAAGCAGTATCTCTTTGTTTATATGCATAATGTCAGCGAGATCTACACTTGCTCATTTTACCCTATCATTTCCTTTAAAAATATTCTAAAAGGATTCCACTCAAATAACAGGTGACACAGTGACAGCTAACATTTCAAGGGAGACATGGCTAGCGTTCAAGATATTTCTGTTTCAGCTATGATCAACCTTATATCTGCACTTGTTTTCCTTTTGGCCTTTGCTATTGTACGGCTTCAGCCAATCAATGACAGAGTGTATTTCCCTAAATGGTATTTGAAGGGTATACGAGCAAGTCCTAGAAGTTCTGGAGCATTTGTGAATAAATTTGTAAACTTGGACTTCAGAACATACATTAGGTTCTTGAACTGGATGCCTGCAGCTCTAAAAATGCCAGAACAAGAGCTTATAGATCATGCTGGTCTTGATTCTGCAGTGTATATACGGATTTACCTTCTTGGGTGAGTCCCACAAGGTTTGCGTTATTCCTTTGCTACTTCATGAGAGACGATAACAAAGAGCTCTATTTGGAAATTTAAGAGAAGGATAAGTAGAAGACGTTGGAAACTTGTTTTACAAAGTTCCTTGTATATGATCTAACTCCTGAATTATCAATGCAGCTTGAAAATCTTTGTTCCTATCACAATGCTTTCTTTTGCGGTTTTAGTGCCTGTTAATTGGACTGCTGGGGAAACATTAGAGCACATTGAGGATCTAACGTTCAGTAATATTGATAGACTTTCCATATCCAATGTCCCTTCAGGATCACAGAGGTGAGGGTTGACTTGTTTTCATTTTGTATTAGTACCTCCGCTTCATGTTATTGTTGTAAGTGGATGCTTGATTCTATCCAACCATCTTTTATAAAAGGAGTTTGTTGGTAGAAAATGTTCCACATTGAATAATTACTTTGATGAACAAATGCAAATCAGAAATCATCAATATGTTTGTCAAAAATTATAAGTTGCTATAATGAAGGGTTTAAAAATAAATTCATATACGTTTTGTATGTTTGTAAAAGATATTTATGAACATGTAGTCATGTGCAGATGTTGTGACACAAAATCGGTACCTTTGTTGTTTTCTTCAATTCCATAAGCATAAAATAAAAAGTGTACCAGATAGCGCTCTTCATTTAGTATTCTTGGCAGCCTGAGGGAGTATAGTTTCTGCACGAATGATTACAATAAATGCTTGCAAATGAATGAAAAGAATATGCTTTTTTTGTTGAAAATTTGATGTTTGTTTTGTTTCCTGAAGGAGGAGACTTATGCCATTACATATTTTTCCTAATGGAAAACTTAGTTGCATATTCTTTCAGGTTTTGGGCACACGTGATGATGGCTTATGTATTCACATTTTGGACATTCTATATTTTGTACAAAGAATACAAGACAATATCAACAATGAGACTGCATTTTGTTGCCTCTGAAAACCGTCGGCCTGATCAGTTCACGGTGGGTGCAATACATATTTTGTTGACCATAAATTTTTTGAGTGTTTATGAACATTACATTTGGTTAGTTTACCAATTCTGATTTCTCTCATAGGTCCTTGTTAAAAATGTCCCACCTGATCCTGATGAATCAGTGGACGAGCATGTTGAACATTTCTTTCGTGTGAATCATCCAGATCAGTATCTTACACATGAGGTTTGTAATGTATTAGAATATTTATGTATGAAGTATTTCAGTATTTGACAGGCAAAGATATATCATATCTCTTTCTTCTCTGGTTACGTAGTCAAAGTATCTTTGGTCTTGGATTTATTCAGAAAAAAATATGTTCTATCTAGCTTAGTGATTATGAGAAATTTAGGAGTAGAACCATTTTCATTCTTATGTACTGCGGTATTTGTGCAGTTACTACAGCAGATGAACCTTAAATTGATGTTACTTGTAGGTTGTTTACAATGCAAATAAGCTTGCTGAATTGGTGGAAAAGAAAAAGAGTTTCCGTAATTGGCTTACGTACTACCAAACCAAGTATGAGAGGAACCCTTTGAAGAAGCCAAAAATTAAGGTATTATTCTTTGTTTATCGGGACTTTGTTTCAGTTGCATTTTCCTGTTTCTGCTTCTTGTTAAATGTATACATTGAGTTTCTACTCGTAACTGAGTCTCATATTTTGTCATGTATAGACAGGCTTTTTGGGCCTTTGGGGAAAATCCGTGGATGCCATCGACTATTATATGACTGAAATTGAGAAGTTGGGCGAAGAAGTAAGTTTCTCTGACCATGGGTTATGGGTTACACTTGCTTCTAATTCCTGTGCCTATTTTATATGGCTAACTCATTTATTTTTTATGTTACATTCTTTTATTTCTTGTGAAATGAGCTGCACTGATAAAGCAAATGTACACAGCAGATGTATGTTATGGAAGAAGCAACTAAAACACACTCTGCTTCAATGAACACTTGGTTGAATCTATAGACATAAATCTGCCAATAGGGGACTGTGTATAGGACATTTAAGACTTCCAAAAGCATGAGATTGTTATGCAATTACAATTTGATCACTCAATCGGTATGAAACAACTACTAAATAATTTGTGTCTTTAAACAATTTTGGGTTCTCCAATCCTAGAGATTAACTAGACCTCACACTTATCCCTACACTTCAACAAGTCTCTAACGAGGCTAAAAAGACTAAACTACTGAATCTTATGTAGTGTAACAACAACAATTAAGCCTTAAATCGTAAGTTGAACGTAAAAACTAGTACCATGTCACTTATATACTGGGAATAAAATGATTTCTACTTCTAAAACCCATCAGACTTTGCTGGTTTCACCCCTTCTATTGCTAAGATGATGCTTTGGAGGTAACAGATTAGTAACTAATGTAAATTTTGCTGGTGGAGAAAGCTTAAAGCAGTTAACAAATAACATACCAAATCTTTCATGGCACTACAGTAATTGGCTTTTCCCTTTGATGTAGGAAGCGGAAGAAAGAGAAAAGGTTATAAGTGATCCCAATGCAATCGTTCCTGCAGCATTTGTCTCATTTAAATCTCGTTGGGGAGCAGCTGTATGTGCTCAAACACAACAATCAAGAAACCCAACCATTTGGTTGACAGAATGGGCTCCTGAACCACGTGATGTCTATTGGGATAATCTTTCAATACCATATATTCAACTTGCTGTCCGGAGACTGCTAATGGCTGTTGCTTTATTCTTTCTTACTTTCTTTTTTATGATCCCAATTGGATTCGTTCAAGCATTTGCAAGCATTGATGGCATCAAAAAGGTTCTTCCGTTCCTGAAGTCATTAATAGAAATGTAAGTGATACTTCTAACTTGGATAAATTTGCTATATGTGTGCTTATAGTTTTCTTTTAAAAGAACAAAGAAAACATCTAAATATACTGGATGAGATTGAGAATGTTTTAACCAGTTCTATATTAGCTTTTAGAGTTGATCAAAATGAGCTAAACTTTGGAGAAGATTGCCTTTTTTGTTATTTATTTGTCTTTGTTACAACCGTGTAGATTCATAAGTAATGCTTCTATTAGATGTAGTTTCTTGGAAAGAAAAGAAGTCGTATAAATCATTAAGTTGTTTCACCTAGTAATGGAGGTGATCCCCTTCAATGTTCATGTGAATTACTTGTTGCAGTATGGAATCACTTTTTCTATGTTGCAATGAATAGACTCAACGCTTAACTGTTATTTTGAATATATTTTGCACTTGTGGACCTTCTAGTACATTGTCTAATGTCCGTGCTACTGGAACTTCTGTTACAGGGACGTTGTCAAATCATTTGTCCAAGGTTTTCTACCCGGGATTGTATTAAAGATATTTCTGATTCTTCTTCCTATGATTCTTATGACCATGTCAAAAATAGAAGGCTTTACATCGCTCTCATCTTTGGACAGAAGATCAGCATCTAAATATCATTTGTTTGTCATTGTCAATGTGTTCTTTGGAAGTATCATTACTGGTGCTGCATTTCAACAGCTTCAGAGGTTTCTCGATCAGTCTCCAACAGAGTGAGTTCCGTTTCTCATCTAAAAGGAAGACAGACAGCCAGTCTTTGTTGGTGCTTGTAAAGAAAAGAAGATTAAATACATTATATGGCTGCAAAAAAATATAAAAATATTCAGTCCTATGATTGTCTACATCATCTGGATTTATTTATCACTTCTGAGAAGCGCCTGAAAGAATGATAATCCTTACTTTTAAGAGCTGACCACTTCCTAGAATTTCTTCTCCAGGATGTTGAATCGACTATATCAACTAATGTTGATCCCTGCTTGTGACCTGATCAAGCAAAGTGCTGAAATTTTTCTGTCAGCAGCATATGATTAATTTTCCATTTTAGTGCATATGCATGACAATTTCCCATTTGCGTGATGTGTAAATAAGGTCTTGCAGATACAGTACATTGACAGATCGATTAGGCCTTTTGTGTGGTGTTGAAATACTTGACTTTGAGTTATTCAAATGGCATTTCAGAAGTAGAAGTCTGAACATGTTTAAAGGTTTACTATTTTCTAAAAAAGGGCAGCCCGGTGAACGAAGCATCCTGCGTGAAAGGGTCGGGGGAAGGGCCACACCTCAAGGGGTGTGATGTAGACAACCTACCCTGATGCATGCATCAATCGGCTGATTCCATGGCTCAAACCGGGGAGCCACTTTACTGTTGCTCCAAGGCTCCCCTTCAACATATTATAACTCTGCAGCTGATATGAAACAGCTCCTTTATTTACAGATGATGTACTCTGTAAACATCACTTCTTTTGCGCTTGAGTATAGATGCAATTATTAAAACTTTATTGCAATGCAGGATTCCAAAAACTATTGGTGTAACTCTTCCCATGAAAGCTACTTTCTTTATTACCTTCATAATGGTTGATGGCTGGGCTGGAATTGCTGCAGAGATCCTGAGATTGGTTCCTTTAGTCATGTTTCACATTAAAAATACATTTCTGGTGAAGACAGACCATGACAGGGAGCAGGCAATGGACCCTGGTTCATTAAATTTTCCTGTATCAGAACCTCGATTACAACTGTACTTCCTCCTAGGCCTTGTGTACTCAGTGGTCACACCAATACTCCTGCCTTTCATCATTGTCTTCTTTGCGTTTGCTTATATGGTTTTCCGCCATCAGGTACGTTTTGCTATTACTTTTGGAACATATAGTACGTAGATATTTGTTAAGGAGATGGAATCCCAGATGAAATATTTGATAATGAGTTAAACCAATGAGAAAAAGACCAGTGATCTCCAAGTTGTATGGCCATTGAAGCAAATGTAGAAAAAGTTGTTTATATATTCTTCATGATGTGCAATGTCTGAATTTGCATTTTGGCTTTACATCAGTTCATTTAACTGCCCAAAATTCTCCACTCACTTTGCACCATTATTGCCTTATTTTCTCTTGAAGGCAGGTTGAGATTATCGCTTTTGTAGTGGTTTCATGCAGCTTCATCTATTTTAGATAAGAACATCTTTTTCTTAGGTCTCCAAACTTGAACGTTTTACAAAACCCTCAAGCATCATATACATAATATTACTTTCTCGATATTTTGTATCCTTCAATTTGTCAGGTTCTGAAATTGGTTTTTTTATTGTTAGATCATTAATGTATACGATCAGAAGTATGAGAGTGGTGCATCATTTTGGCCAGATGTCAATCGTCGTATACTTATAGGTTTGGTAATATCCCAGCTTCTGTTAATCGGTCTCTTGAGCACCAAAGATACTGCCAAATCAACTCCATTGCTGATAGTACTTATAGTTTTGACAATCTGGTTCCATAAACTTTGCAAGGGCAGATTTGAGTCCGTCTTTGTCAAATTCCCCTTGCAGGTTAGTGTTCTTTACCTCTTACACTCTTTATGTTCTAAGCAATGAGACTCCAATATTGGAACTATATCATTGAGAAGAAAATTTCTATACAACAACAACAACAACAAAAACGCCGTAGTCCCAAACTAGTTGGGATATTGTTAGGACAAGATTACCGTTGATAGATTCCTCTAGGAATATTTCTATGTCAATCAACATGGAAAATGATTTTTAAGATTAAATGCGCTCTGCAGGATGCAGTGGTGAAGGATACAATAGAACGGAGTACAGAACCAAACTTTAATTTGAAAGAATATCTCCACGGTGCTTATTTGCACCCTGTGCTCAAAGTGGTTGAGTTTGAATTATCAAAAGAAATTGATGAGGAGAATAATCCACTTGTTGCTACCAAGAGGACTTCCCAATGGAGTAGTAAGACTGTTTCTAATGGCACTGCTGAAGATGGTATCTGAGGCAGGGGTTGTAGAGTAATTTAATTCGCAACCGAAAGCAGGTAAGAATTACAGTTGAAGTGTTCATTTGTTTTATTTCTTACTACTAGAGGCCTTCTACATCAGAATGTCAAAAACAAGGAAGGTTAAAGGTGACAGTAAAAATGTAATGTGCTACTACAAATGATCAAAATGTCCAGAATGTCATTTGCTCTACTACACTGTAAATGCTTGTAAAACCTGTGTTTGAAAAGGTGTTTTGTTGAAACTATAGAAAAAAATATGGGTGAATTAGTTAAATGGCTTTGTAGAAAGACCAATAGAAGTTCATGTCTAGTAGGATTAAAAAAAAAAAATTTAGTTAGTGGCCCTATTGGGTTGCAAGAACTTATAAAGAGGAGACACATCAGTTTTAGAGTACTTCTGATTTTCTGAAATATGGTGTAGTGGATCTCTTAAGTGATCTCTGGTTGATCACTTATTAGTTATTATTAAGATCGTGTTTTATAAAGTGAGAGATTCTGGTGAAATCATATATTATCTATGTGTTACCTAGAAATCGCACATGTATTATTTATGATCACCTAGGTGATCTATGGTTGATTGGTTATTAGTTTATTCCGTGAGTATTTTTTTATAAAGTGAGATATCCTAGTAAAATCATAGATCACTTATGTATACCTAGAAATCGTCCATGTATTATTTATGATCGCCTTAGTGATTTCCGATTGATCGGTTATTTTTATAAAGTGGGAAATCCTGGTAAAATCATAGATCGCTTATGTGTTATCTAGCCAGAAATCGCACATGTATTATTTATGATCGTTTAAGTGATCTTCGGTTGATCGCTTATTAGTTTTTACTATGATTAATTTATATAAAGTGAGACATCCTTGTAAAATCATAGATCGCTTATGTGTTATCTAGAAATCATAGATCCTTAACTATTATCAACTACAATAAGTTAATATTCTCACTGCCAATAAAACAAATATAAAATAAAATTAATTCAAAAAGAATAGGTGGTAGTCTGACCTTTTCACACTTGAAGGGATTTTTTTTTTGGTAAGAGACTTGAAGGGATTTAACGTAATGGTGAGCAGAAAATAATGAGTTTAAACTTTGAAAGTAGTCTGCTGTGGTGTGGTCCTTCAATTGTCGGTACGTATTTTCGTGCTATTTGTACATCATGCTTTTTATAATTTTGAATTTAAAAAAAAATTAACTTTTTGGTCCTTATGTGTAAAAGACATATCTCTTGTGTATAAAAATAAATCTCGCGTGTGTAAAAAAAGTAGGGTCATAAAACTAAAACAAATTTGTAAAGAGCCAAAAAAATAACATTTGGCACAAAAAAAGAAGGAAAAGAGTAGAAAATTATCACAAGTTTTAAAGTAGTGCATAACATTTTTGAAAAACAAACAAAAATGTTGAACAAGAAAATCTAGACAAAATATAGTAATTATTTCATTTTACATAATGCTGCAACTGCGAGCTGAATCTTGATCGTCAAAATAACGAGTGAAGTCATTTCCTCCCGACATAGGATAAAAATTACTAGCATATTCTGGATTATAATAGTGGTAAGAAGGATGAAGATAACTAGTAGCTTCTCCATTGTAATACTGAGGTCCCATTTGCATAAACATGGAATAGGCTTTCTGTCTTTGTTCTTCAGTTACTCTGTCTAAAATTCCTCCACCTCTTCTATGTATTTTGCAATACCGATCCCTGCAAATCAATCCATTTTTCAGTAACATTTTCGACCTGTCTAAGTTTAAACGGGTTAGATTATGATTCGTTTGTTGACTTGACCCGACGGATATTGGATGCAACTCCACGGGTCAAGACAACCGAACCCAAACTTACTAATGTCTTTTAATCTATTGGTCAAACAGACTATTAAAAAGGAAAGGTTAGGTCATGTTGAGTGGGTTGGATTGTGACCCAACCCATTTTGACCCAACCTAATTTGACTAGGTCAAGGAAGTGGAATCATGACCCATTATGAGCCAACCGCTCAAATTTGACCCAACCCGTCCATGTGTCATTCATACCTGCAAATGGCTTCATCAATGCCTTTAGGGGGCACATAAGCTTCAGCCTTATGATACTTTTTAGTTTTGGTTGGCACAAAACCTTCACACCGGTGAATATCGTCGTCACTATCATCAGAATTATTATCATCGTCGTCCTTGCTACGCGCACGACGTTCATTTCTTTTCTTCTCGCCAACTTTAGCTTTCCCCTTGGCCTCTTCTTTAATGTGGGTATTTCCAGTAGGGTGGTGGTAATTATTTGTGTTTCTACTCGTACTGCTTTGTGCTTCATGAAGAGGATTCTTGTTATAAGATATTAGCTCTGCAGTTTTTCCACTTTTCTTAATGGTCTTAGTGAGCATAAAAGGATCAAATTTGCCTCTAATGGTAGCCAACTTTGTTTTTGGATCATAGGAAACATCAAGGACACCTACCACAAATCAAATTACAATAGTTAAAAGATGACGACATCAACAACGACCCAGTAAAATTCAACTAGTGGGATCTGGGAAGGGTAGTGTGTACGCAAATCTTATCCCTACCCCGAGGAGTAGAGAGACTGTTTTATATGTCGGGCTCAAGAAGACGAAAAGAGACAATATCAGTACTAGCAACCGATATCATAAGAAAAATTAACAGCATCATGTAAACCAGAAAACATATGCAAAGCATAAGCGATATCTAATAAATAGACCCGGCGCTATGAAAAACGAAAGAGTAGTAAGACACAATGTTGCCACTAGATATCTCAGACAAAAACTCTACCGGATTAGTCTCACAAAGGTACGAACTAAGGCAAGACTCAACTACCTCCTAACCTACAGCCCTAATACTCGACCTCCGCAACTTTATGTCATGCAATAATTAAAATTTTACATAGTTCAGTGATTGCCTGATAAAAGAGTCCATTTAATTGTGACTTGCACATGCAGATTGAGTACTTATATGAATTTTCATGTGAGTAGGATGTGAAATAAAAGAAATAAACATGTTTTCTTAAAGAATAAGAATATAAGTATATCATACCATTGATTTCTAATAGTATTTTCCTCAAGTCTCCAGGGCATTTTGGACAACAGTCGGCATCCACTTTTATGACACAGACCTGAAATATTTAACAAACAATTAAAGAAATTAAAAGATATTATATGTTAAATATTATTACTACTATGCAATTGAAAGATCAAAAAAATAATATTAAAATGTTAAAAACTTGAGAAAAGAATAAGTGGATACAGGATCATCTGGACTATGTTCCATCAAAAGGACTTGATACAGAAGTGAGAGAATAAGTGATTTCTCCAGCTTTTCACCTGCACAAAAAAAAAAATTACACTAAGAAAATACAAACAAAGCAAAAACTGCATCTATAAATTTACACATATGTAGCTATAATTGAAAGAGTTAAAAGACCAATTGTTATAGTGGGATGAATAACAATCATAACATCTAATCACCCTTAATAAGAGGTCTCTCGAGTTCGAGCTTTGGGAATAAAACATACTCCTTTTAGTGGGTCTTTTGCTGTACAACCCACAAGACACCAGATGGGAAACAAAAAAAAAAGAAATTGAAAGAGTTGCAATTTGAGAAGAAAAGATGATGACTTGAAAAACATATCATAAAAAGTTCTAAGTGGGCGTTTGGACATAAGATGGTAAATTTTCAAAACAAAACAAAAATCAAGTGAAAATGGTATTTGAAAATTAGAGTTGTGATTGGACATGAATATAATTTTGGGTTGTTTTTTTAAGTTTTGTGAGTGATTTGAGTGAAATTTTTTAAAAATATTTTTTTGCAGTTCTTTAATTTTTTGAAAAAATCGAAATTTCATCTACTGAAAATTTTATGACCAAACACTAATTTCGAAAAAAGTAAAACTTTTCCGGAAAAAGTACAAAAATTCTTATGTCCAAACGGGCTCTTATGTCTAATTCTTTTATAAACTGAATACGAAGAAGTATGATAACTAAACCTTGAACATCTTCTTAACAATATATCAAGGATCAGCTCATTTTCTATTCAAATTTCAGAACTCAGAAACCAACGGAATATCTAATGCTTTAAATTAAAAAAATATTTAGTAACGGACAAATTCTATGGATAAACAACAAAATGTTTGTCGCTAAACCTATTTAACAAAGGATTAGTGAGAGATTATCACAATTCCTTTTAATTATGGGCTATTTAGTATAACATATAAGCGACAAACTTCATAGCTAATTCCTGTTTTTTGTATCGTACATTGTATTTCCACATATTTTTTCACGAATTTACATGTATTCACGCCATAACAGCAAAAGGTACAGAATCTATGAGAGAGTTAAAATGAAATACCAAGATATTAGAGTTGTGAGCTCCACAAAACTTGATACAGAAGGCGAGACAAGGTTATAAAACTCTGTTGGATCTAATTGCATAGTGTAGATTTTATACAATCAATATAGTTTGATATGTGTAATAAAAGGTTAATTACCATATTTATCAAGTTACTATTAATAATTATCTTATATGTAATTTGATTGTGTAAATATTTTTTATATATATTAGTGCGTATATCCTAAATTTAAGTCTAAATAGTTACGTTGTAGCTTGCGCTCCTAGGCAATATTTATTACCCAGAATACAGAATCCGTGTAATAAATAATCATTTTATTTCCATTATTGCTGTCCACAATCCATACTTGTAAGTCAGTGATTTTTAATATCCTATGTGACTGCCTGAATTATGGCAAGCGGTAGGTATATATGGTAGAGATTATACAAAAATTATATAAAAAATTTACATATTTTTTGCTATTATTTTGAAAACGACTATTATTTTGGAAGGGGTCAAATTTTTGTAGAAATGGTGTGGGACTTTTTAATATGATATTTAGTTTTTAACCAGTATTTTTAATGTTAAACAAAAATAGGTACTACTTTATTAAAATTAATAGGAAAAGACGTTTTTACCCTTTTTTATGAGTGTTGTGTAAATATTAAGGACATGGTGTCCTTAACATTTAGGGATCGTTTGGTAGGGTGTATAAGAATAGTGCGGAATCAGGTGTATTAGTAATGCATGGGTTAGTAATGCAAGCATTAGTTATGCATATATTATTCTTATCTACTGTTTGATGTGATGTATTGAAATTATAAAGCATTGCATACTTTTTAAGAAAAATAGATGTTTATAAAAATGTCATCCATATTCTCTAACTTTTAGGGACTTTAAGGACAATTTTGTCTTTACCCCATGCTAATACATGCATTAAAGCCTTGGTATTACTAATGTCATGGTTTTCTATGCATTACTTATGCATAGGATAATGTCAAGTATGATGTATAACTAATACAAGTATTAGTTATACACAAGTTGAAAAAATATACCAAACAAGGTATTAGTAATGCATAGAGCTAATGTTTGCATTAGTTTTTCTAATACCTCCTGCCAAACCACCCCTTACACTACACACATGAAGTTAAGGACGTCATGTCTTTAACATTCACACTGCACATATTAAGTTAAGGATATGATGTCCTAAAGTTTAACAACGGAAGGTGCAAATACATGATACTTTGTCCTTAATATTTACACAGCATTCATGAAATTAAGGATATCATATCCTTAATATTTACACAACACCCATAAAGTTAAGAACATTATGTCCTTAACATTTACACTACACACACGAAGTTAAGGATTAATATTTACATTGTACCTATGAAGTTAAGGATATGAGGCTCTAAATGTTTAACAACAAAAGGTGCAAATACAAGTTAAGAACATCATGTCCTTAACATTTATACTGGACATATGAAGTTAAAGAGATGATGTCCTAAAGTTTGACAACAAAAGGTGCAATTTCATTTATGGTTCTTTTAATGACCGTCCGAAAGCCACAAACAATTCCAACAAAGGAGAATGCAACAATCATACAAACAAGCCCAATAGAAAGATACTCGAAGTTTGTTTTCGCTTATAAATGGAACTGAACAGATTTCTTGAATTACACAATTCATATTCTATAGCTACCATTGCAGAAGCTCCTCTAAAAATTTGAAGATTTAGGACACCGTGTCCTTAATATTTACACAGCATTCATGAAGTTATAGACATCATATCTTTAATATTTCCACAGCACTCATGTCTAGCACAGGAGTATTTTCGTCTGGGTGAATAAGAAATTATTAAGTAATGGCTAAAGAGTAAATATATTTTAAACAATGACTAAGGAGTAAAGAGATCTCTAATTAGTGGCAAACTGTGCACCTCCCCCCAAATTTTTCACCAAAAAAACTCTTCAAACAAGTTTTTCAATATTTCGCTAGCATTTCAAATACTGACATTCAATATTCACAAATACCAACAGCAAAACTAGTACGCAAATACTGAACTTCACTTTGCAAATATTGTAATATTATTTATAATATAAAGTGTTACTTCTTCCCAAGCTCATCCGAATTCGCATGAAAGAACCCATGGACAAATTTAGCCAGAATGCACTAAAACCTGTACAATTATTTTCCTTGCCAGAACTTAATATCCAAGGCTCACCACACAATTTTCAGCAATCAGAATAGTCTCTTAATGAAAGTGATGGAGAAAGTTTAGTTAAAGGAAGGAGGAAAAAAAAGCACTGCATATAATAGCAATAATAGCATCTAGAAATACATCGAACATTGAGAAAAGAAATCAGTATATGCAGATTTACCCACTCAAAATCTTCTAAAAATACATCTATTTTCAAAGTCCAGATTTTAGCCACCCCGAGCTTCTCTCCTCGTAGCATCATGAAGCAGCTCAATGTCAACTCCCTCAGGAGGTAACTGGACGTACCTCACAACCGATCCTCTGATGAAGCAGTTCCTCACTGAAAGCTATTACATCGAAGGAACACGAAAAATGTTACAGAATACCAACAAAAAACATAGTACATGATGAAAAAAAAACATTATCAGGAAAGGCAAATGGAGAAGGCGAAAGGAACATGAACCAAGAAAGCAAAGAGAGGGAGGGACTGCTAAAGGCATCAGTTTTCAACCAGTAAACACAATGTATTTGCATGTTCATTTAGCACTTCTATTTTTGGAACTTTGCATGCGTATGCACCAGCAAAGACATGATAGTAGCATAAAGGCTACTTTTATGTTGTAATGAGGATTTTGTTAGGCCAATCACTGTGTGCTACCTACTCTACAGTCTCTGCTGGTCGTTCAACTTTGGAGTAGATTTTACAAAGCAGTGTTATTGAAAACATAGTCCCTTGCATCCTCGGGGGATCTGATCTTATATAAGAACATCATCGGGCAATTGTTGCTCCAGTTTCAATTCGTGCAGTTACAAAACTAAATGCAAAGATGGTCTTGGTCAATTATACCAGAAAGTTTGCTGCAGTACCATCTTGGTACTGTTTTCTAATAAACCTTTATCAAATAAAACAAAATAGAGCAACATATTGGAGATCAACCTTTCCACATATACTTTAGTTCTCAATTGGCAAGATCATCAACTAGAGAATACCAAACAGTTCCAGATGCTAACTTTCCAAAAGGTAATTTGAAAGAAAGAGAGAAAACATAGTGATTTATTTGGACGAGAGACCATCATCTCTTACTACAGCGACAGGATCGTAGCAGGTACCCAAGTCCTTGTAGTAATACAGAAAACATAAGCTAACACAAATTGCCTGGACCATTCAATCTGCACACTTTTGAGGTATAACACCACGTTTGCATGTTCATTGCTCAGTACACTGTAACAATTTAATTAAATAATTTAAGCCCATTTGGTGAACCATCTACTGAAAAGCTCCCACTGATTGGAAAAGACATTGGATTACCATAACACTTGTCAGATTGAGCTGCACTGATATTAGTACCAGTGAGATGACAAACGTTGTCCCTGAAGCAAGCTTCTAAAAACAACTCATCTGTTACTGAACCTCACAAACATCAAGTAATGATCACAAATCACGAAGCTTAACAAACATCAACACTTCAGATTAACCGTTCTCAGTGCACATATCCAACCAATAGTCAAAAGCTTTTTACGAAAATTATGGTTCATTTGGGACTACAATCACTGAATACCAGTGGAAAGATAGCATCCTTCCTCCTAGTGCATACACACAGGAAATAGAACGAATCTCAACAGTATAATTAGAGCCGAATTAGATAGAAACTCTCGGATGTGTGTGGATGGGTGGGTGGGGGGGTGGGGGGGGGGATAGAGAGGGGAGTCATCATCACCAACAAAATGTCCAATGAATACCATTTTTCCTAAAGAAAGCAACAGTAGAAGTAAGAAATAAGTATACTCCTTTAAAAAAAAAAAAAGGAAATAAGTATAACAAAGATATAGAAGAAAGAATAGTGAACCCTACAGCATTTCCTACAGATTAATTTAGTCACCAATGATCAGAGGTCAAAGAAACTTCTAGCACGTATAACAATCCAACCATTCATCCATAAAATATACAAGGGCAGAAGTTACCACTACTAATCAAGAAACCAATTCTTTACCAACCAACAAAACACATACGAAGGAGAAAAAAGGTGCAATTACCATGTGAGGGAACTTGTCTTGATCAACGACCTTTGTGTTTTCGAGCTTAATGTTGAGATACTGATCAACTGAATGGAGCGTGCCTCGGATAGCTAAATCATTCTTCAGTTCCACTGTCACTTCTCTGCCCACCAGGTCCTTGAAGTATGAAAAAAACAACTGGAAAGGGTGGGATGGGAGAAAACTCAGTTAGATACAAGTCAAAAACATAAGAAAAAGGGATTAATTCTTGTGAAGGAGTCGAGCTGCTAACCATAAGACTTCAACGAAGATGGAACTTAAATCAAGAAGAACAGCAAAAAGAAAAGGATAAAGTAATATTACCATTTTCTTATCTCTATGGGAAGATTCTCGTCGGTTTGCTGTGTGTTTTACGGGTTCAGCTGCCAGGAATCTGAAATTTCATACAGTTTATATGTTAACAAAAGTTTACTCTCGTGTTTTCAATTTATATGATGCTATTCCATTTCTATACAAATTTTACAATTTTTAGGAATTCAAATAAAACTATTCAAAGTTCAAATTTTGACATGATATTGTGTCCATCAAACTAGCTTTTCAACAAACACTTTAATGGTTTCTCATATTGATTCACTTATCCTAGTACTCACA
Organism: Nicotiana undulata; assembly: GCA_005239495.1. Taxonomy (NCBI): domain Eukaryota; kingdom Viridiplantae; phylum Streptophyta; class Magnoliopsida; order Solanales; family Solanaceae; genus Nicotiana; species Nicotiana undulata. The sequence goes on from ML291843.1 coordinate 41,620, forward strand.
TAATTTATGAGTCAATTTATCTCTTAAACTCCATACCCCATCAAACACCATATAAGATGCAATGGAGGGAGTATTATTTATAGGGATATCACCTACCAAGTTCTCTAACATATTAATCTAAAATCAAAGGGCCTGTTTCAATAGACTACACGGGAATTTAAGGGGAAATTTACATCAATTTTTTATCTCACACTCATGAATTTGAGAAATGAATTTGGTAAATGACTTGAAACCTATGACTACCTCTCGGTCTCAAACAAGTTGGGTTCGGTTATATGAATTGTCTTGACCATGTTACTCCATTAAAATTCATCTTATGACAATATGTTATGCAAATACAACAAAAAAGTATAAGAAGTTCTCCATATTTTCTAAACGTATAAACCTTTGAAAGGCTAAACCGCTCCTAGAAAGCATAGGACCTGCATTAAAAGTTCTAACATGTCGAAAACATATTCTCAACTAAAATGCTTGCGATAGATAATTAAACAATTCATCATTTCCGGATTATCCTGCCTCGTTGCTAAGAAACCTAATCATAAAAGAACACATCTTTGGAGCCAGTATCACGTGAAAGGCAAACAAGAATCACATAGAACTATGAAAAATTGAAGTTGAGGCTATATTTAAACATTCGGAACAAATACAAAGCAATGCAAACACAAATTTTCAGATATTGTACACTAGCTAGCCTAAAGCTCAGAGAAAAATATGGATTAGGGCTTTTGTTTCATTAGAGACGCAGGTGAAATCTAAAAGAGGGGAACTTACTACTCGATTTCGCCGGAGGAAGAGAGCTGAGAAACAAGTCCACGGCCGATCGAGAATGGAGTTCAGCACTGCCGTAATTTGAAATTGAAGCGAAAACCAATAAATTTAGGTCCGAAGTTGGAGGCCTTTTCCCGTAAATAAACATAAACAAATAATAGGCTAAAATTTTCGAATTTAACCCTCTACTATACTTTTTGTTTTTTCCCTTCCCAATGTGGGCGTTTGGACATAACAATTGTAAAATTCAACAACAAAAAAAGTGAACTTTTTTTTTTCAAGCGAATATTTGAAAAATAGAGTTGTGTTTGTATATGGATATAATATTTTATTTTATTTTTGAATTTTCTGAGTGAAAATTTTGAAAGACAACTTTTTGGAGTTTTTTAAATTTTCGAAAAATACCAAAGTTCATCGTCAAGTGAAAATTGAAAATTTTATGGCCAAACGCTAATTTTGAAAAAAGTACAAAAATTCGAAAAAAAGTGAAAAAAATCAGTATTTCTTTGTGGGCGTTTGGACATAAGAATTGTACAATTCCAAAATATGGGGGGGAAATTTTTCAAGTGAAAATGGTATTTGAAATTTAGAGTTGTGTTTGGACATAAATATAATTTTGGGTTGTTTTTGAAGTTTTGTGAGTGATTTGAGTGAAATTTTGAAAAACAACTTTTTTGCAGGGGCATACCTCACTACTCCAAAGACGAGCACTGGGGAAACGTCGTACTCACTAGTCTATGGGACTGATTCAATGATACCGGTCGAGGTCGGAGAACCAAGTCTGAGATATTCAAATGAGAGTGGGCCAAGCAACGATGAAAACAGAAGGCAAGACCTCGAGGAAGCCGAAGAACGAAGAGAAATGGCTTACATAAGAATGGTAGCCCAAAAACAACATGCAGAGCGGTACTATAACAAAAAAGCCAAGGTCATGCCACTCAAAGTCGGGGACTATGTACTTAAGGCCAAAACACAGGCGAGCAAGGATCCGCGGGAAAGCAAACTGGGGACGACCCATACAAAATCATGGTGGTAGTAAGCAAAGGGTCGTTCCAACTGGAAACAATGGAAGGAAAACTACTACCAAACAATTTGGAATGTCGCCCATCTAAAATACTTCAACTTCTAAGGACATATGTCCTCCGAGTCGTGCTCTTTTTCCCTCACCTGAGTTATGTCCCAATTAGGTTTTCTCGGGGAGGTTTTTAACGAGGCGACGGAGAGTGCATCTCGAAGTTAAGTATAAGTTCATCGATCAACCTCTCAACTACTTCTCCAGGTCGACCAATGAAGGGACTAGATATGCTAGGACTCCTCCAATGTATGTATAAGCAGAGCAAAAGCATGTAAACTTCTCCAATTAATGTATAAACAGAACAAAATATGCAAACACATGATGTTCACATGTCTCCACCAAATTTAAACATTACGCCAATCCAGGAAATAACATTCGACCTTGCTCGAATTAATTAAGAGTCAACATTCGACCTCGCTCGAATCGACTCATATTCGACCTCGTTCTAATTAATCACGAGTAAAATTTGACCTCGCTCGAATCAACTCTCATTCGACCTCGCTCGAATTTATTAAGAGTCAACATTCAACCTCGCTCGAATCGACTCGTGTTCAACCTCGTTCGAATTAATCACGAGTAACATTCAACCTCGCTCAAATCAACTCTTATTCGACCTCGCTCGAATTAATTAAGAGTCAACATTTGACCTCACTCAAATCGACTCATATTCGACCTTGTTCGAATTAACCACGAGTCAACATTCGACCTCGCACGAATCAACTCACACTCGGCCTCGTTCGAATTAATCAAGAGTCAACATTCGACCTTGCTCGCATCGACTCGTATTCGACCTCGCTCGAATTAACTAAGACACTCGCATGCAACTTAGTTCAAATTAATTGAGCAACGTTCGACCTCGCACGAGTTCAACCTATAGTCGGCCTAACTCGAACTTTAGTGTGATGACCCAAAGGGTCATCTTATGAAGTAAGACTCCATTCCGGGCTCATTAACTTTAAAAGATTAATTTTAATTACCTCGATTTGCGTTCATAGTCCGGGCGTAAATCTGGAAAGCCTTTATGTAAAAAAAAAATAATTTTTAGAGTTAAAATTTAATTTTGATTGACTTTGGTCAACATTTTAAGTGAATGGACCCGGACCCGTGTTCCGACGGTCCCGCGAGGTTCGCAGTAAAATATAGAACTTGGGCATATGCCCGGAATTGAATTATGAGGTCCCTAGCTTTAGAAATCAATTTTTGAATAAATTTGTTGTGCTGGATTTTTAAGGAAATAGAGAAATGAATTCATGTTTGAAACCGTTAGTATCGGGCTCGTAATTTTGGTTCCGGAGCCGGCTACAGGTTTGTTATAATGTTAAAGTACTATCTGTGAAATTTGGTGGAAATCGAAGTTCATTTGACGTGATTCGGACGTCCGTTGAGAAAACAGTGAATTTGAAGTGTTCTTGAGAAATTCATGAGTTTTAATGCTAAATTCGTAGTTGTAGGTGTCATTCTTGTGATTTGATCGCACGAGCGAGTCCGAATTATATTTTTAGACTTACGTGCATGTTTGATTTGGAGCCCCGAGGGCTCAGGTGGGTCTCGGATAGGGCACATAGTGATTTTGAATTAATATAATTTGCTGGTGTGCTTCAGGTCTGCAAACGTCGCATTTGTGATGTCTGGCTAGAAAATGCGAGCATATCGTTTGTGAAGTTAATATCGCATTTGCGATCAGAGGGGCTGGGAGGTGACTTCGCATTTGCGAAGTTTATTGTTGCAAGCGACTCGAGCAGTGGCCGCATTTGCGAACACCCATTCGCATTTGTGATAACATCAAGCCAGGCCAAGCTTCGCATTTGCAAAGTGAAGGCCGCATTTGCGAACCTGTGATCGCATTTGCGATAATTGCAGCTGCTCAAATACGTTTTTAGACGAAATTTTCAACCATTTTTCAATTCTCTTGAACCCTAAACCTCCATGGGCAATTTTTCAAAGGTCCAAACTTCTCCAGATCATAGGTAAGTGATTCTCAACTAATTTCTTTCAATCTCTTACTTCTTTTAACAAGAATTCAACCTAGAATCTAGAATTTTCATAGTAAAATTTGAGATTTTTTGGTAGAACTTAGGAATTTCAAAATTTGGGAATTTAGACCTCGAATTGATGTCGGATTCCAAAACCAATTTTATATCCGGGCTCGGGGGAGAATGGGTAAATTTTGGTTTGAACCTCGAGTTTGGACCAAGCCGGCCCGAGGTCGAATTTTGTCTTGTGATAGAAAAACTTAGGAAAACCATAATTTCGCATTAAAGTTAGTTCCTTTAGCAAGAATTAATGATATTAAACTAATTATGATTAGATATGAGTGTGTTGGAGGCAAATTCAGCAGTGAGTTGCCTTTGAAATTGAGGTTAAGTGTTTGGTCTAACTTTGACTTGAGGCATTAGGAATCCCCAACTTAAATGTTATGTGAAATTTCATGTGTGTGGTGTATAGGTGAGGTAACGAGTACCTATGCACCACAAAATTATCTGTTTAGCATGTTCCCTTCCCCGTTTCAAATTTATTATATTCCTGTCTTAATTGCTTCATGATTGTTGATGCTTCCATGCTTACTTGTTTTTGTCTACTTGTTTTGTTGGATGTTGCTGCACTTATTTGAAAGTGTCAATTGTTCTTTAGCTTCATTGTGGTACATTAATAGTTGAGCTGGTTGTCAATGTTTCCTAATACATTCTGGTTGGTTTTGCCATGTAGTAATAATTGGTGAAGTTTCTTAATTTTACAACTTTCTGTTTACATTTGTTGAGACATAAATATTGTGAAAGACTTTGATATAATTTGTGGAACCTTCATTATAAATGATGAGATGTGATTGTCTGGTGGGAGCGGGTTGCACGTCGCAACAAGGAGTAATAAGGGTGGACATGTGGGATCGGGGTGCACGCCGCAACAAGAGGAATATGGGTGATATATATTGAGGAGCAATAAGGGTGGACTAGTGAGATCGGGTTGCACGCCACAACAAAAAGTAATAAGGGAGAATATTCATGTTTTACTAGTTATATGATAAAGACTGGAATACTCACTGTTTTATTTTGTTGTTCCCATATTATGCTTTTACCGTTATTTAAATTGTAACTTGGAAATTTTCGCAAGGATTGGTTATAGCTGAGATCTGGAAAGATAGTTGAGTTACTTAATTATTTACTGCAAGTTATCATTTATTTGATTTAGTATTTCCTTTTTGTTTTATTAAACATTGTATACATGTTATATTATAAATGTCACACCGTAGCCTCGTCACTACCTCGTCGAGGTTAGGCTCGGCACTTACCAGTACATGGGGTCGGTTGTACTGATACTGCACTCTGCACTTCTTGTGCAGATCCAGGTTCCGGCTAGAGTTGATTTTTGAGTAGTAGTTGATCATTCGTACGGAGACACGAGGTAGATCTGCTGGCATCCACAAATTTCTGGAGTCTTCTCCATATTATTTAGTTGTTGTTTTATTTCATTCAAAACAGACATATATAATTTATTTCAGCCAATTACTCGTTGTAATCTTTAGTAGTTCGTGAATTGTGACTCCAAACCCTGGGTAACTAGATATTAGCATTAGTTTCGTGGTTTCGTTCATTATCTCATACATTATTCTTGTTATCGTTTGTTGGATAGTATTAGATTTCGTATATATTTTAAACTGTTTACTTATATTTAAATAATTTTTTAAAGGAAAACGGTTAGCTAAATTCTAACATTGGCTTGCCTAGCAAGTATGGTGTTAGGCGCCATCACAATCCCGAGGGTTGGGAATTTGGGTCGTGACAAGTTGGTATCGGAGCACTAGGTTGCCTAGGTCTCACAATTCACGAACAAGCTTAATACAGTCCGAGGGATCGGTACGGAGACGTCTGTACTTATCTCTACGAGGCTATAATGTTAGGAACAAACTCATTTTATGTCTACTCTATAGTGCGATTCTTGTTATCTCAAATACTGATTGAACTCTTCTATTCTCTCGCAGATGGAGAGAACACGTGTTTCTTCTTCCGCTGACCAACAATCAGGTCCTCCGGCAGCAACATCTCTTACTAGGGACAGAGGCCGAGGCCATGCCAGAGGCTGGGGCAGGGGCAGGACTCAACCCATTGCTCAGGCAGAAGCCCCAGATGCGAAGCCCCATATAGATATTGGTGAGGGGGCTCCAGCTCAGACCATTCCAGCGGGAGCAGCTCAGGTCCTAGAGGGGTTTATTGCTACCCCGGTGCTTCAGGATGCTTTGGTCCGACCAGTGGGCCTTATGGAGAGTGCAGCCAAGACTGGCGCATTCCCTGTGACAGCAGCCGTATCTCAGGCTGGAGGAGGGGTTTAGACTCCTGTTACCCACACTCCTGAGCAGGTTACTCCTCAGATTCAGACCCCAGCAGCCAATCCAGTTGGGGTAGTTTAGCCAGTTGCTGCAACACCGTTTGTTGATGGGGCAACTATGTCCTCATATGCTTTGTGTAGATTGGACAAGTTCATCAAGATTTTCCCTGTTCATTTCATTGGTGCCACTTCAGAGGATCCTCAGGAATATCTTGATAGTTGTCATGAGTTTCTTCGGAACATGGGTATTTTGGAGACCAATGGGGTCGATTTTGTTGCCTTTCATATGTCGGGTTCCGCCAAGAAATGGTGGATGGATTATCTATTGACTAGACCAACTGGGTTACCTGCTCTGACTTGGGATCAGTTTTCACACCTATTTTTGGAGAAGTCTATGCCTATTACTACCAGTAAAGAGAACCGTCATAAGTTTGAGCGTCTTCAACAAGGCAGCATGATTGTTACCCAGTATGAGAATTGCTTTGTGGATTTGGCTCGACATGTTATTCTTTTGTTACCCATAGAGAAAGAGAGGGGGGGTCAGGAGATTTATTGAGGGTCTTGCTCAGCCCATCAGGTTGCAGATGGCTAAGGAGATAGGGAGCGAGATTTCCTTTCAGGATGCGGCCAATATGGCCAAGAGAGTCGAGATGGTTCAGATTGGGAGGTCAGGGGTCAGACTAGAGACCTCGCCATTCCGGTGGATTTAGCGGTGCCTCATCTGGAGGCGGTGTTACTTTATCAGAGGTCATTCTTCCAGGCCATTTCATTCAGAACTTCAGGCATCCCATAGTAACCCAGGTGGTCGTGGTTCTTATATGCCTCCTTCTGCTCAGCCAGTCTATAGTGCACCATCAGCTCCTATCAGAGCACCTCCTCTGCAGAGTTATTATCGTGGTCAACCGACTCGTCAGGGTCAGCCTCTATATCAGGAGGGATGCTTTGAGTGTGATGAATGGGCATATTCGGAGAGCTTGTCCGACATTTTTGGGTAATCAGCTTCAGTACAGAAGTTCTCGTGCCATAGTTCCAGCACCAGCTGCACCACCACCTACCCAGCCAGCCAAGGGTAGGGGTCAGGTAGCCAGAGGTAGGGGCCAGATTGTTAGAGGTGGAGGTCAGCCCGCTAGAGGTGGAGGTCCGCCTATCAGAGGTCCTCCCAGAGTCATGGTTCAGGGTGGTGGGTGTATTGGTAAAAAATAAATATTACACGTGTAATATATTAGATGACGAAGCAAGCTACGTGGAGCAATGAAAAAGCGACAGCTGGATGAAAGTTTAGAAAGAGATACGGAACAAAGAGGTACGGGATAAAACACCTACGAGATGATTAGAAGCGGGAGCTCCAATCTATTTGAGGAGTTGAAGAGACACGGTCAAAATGAACCAGGGCTAAATAGAGGACAGATTCATAGATCTTCAATCAATGAGTTAAACGTTACAGAATCTTCACGCAATAGTTACGATTACTTATTGTAACATTTCATTTATGTTATAAATATTCATTAATGCTCAATCACAAAGAGGAGTAGACGTTATACTAAGAAATTCTCTATAAAAGGAAATAAGATCTCACTTGTATGGACACGTTCTGATCATTGCTGAAATATACTTTACATTCTTGTGCACTAATTATTTTCCTATTTTAAAAGTCTAATTTCCATCAAATTTTTAGTTAATTCTCTTGATTATCAGAAGCCCGAATACTTCTTAAAATAGCTTTGGCTAAGAATCTAGTTCTTCGGTTAAACAAATTGGTTCTGGTACCGGAAATCTGATAATCCTTTCTTGCATTCCTGAATTATCTTTACTAAATCATGTTGAACACCAACGACAAAAACCAACAAGCAACTTGAACTCCAACTCCATCGCCATAGGGAACCCCACGTGGTTCAAGGGAACAAACTCCGGAAAGATCCACAACTCACAACAATGACCAGGTTGGAAATGAACAAACATGAGAGCAAGATACTGTGAAACAAATAGTTGCTGAATATGTGAATGGAGCTCTCCAGGCTTTCGTGAGGGGGCTACCAACTATACCACCAACGCCTCTTCCAAACAATACTGCAACTGTGAAAAATCCACAATCTGGACTAGCTAATTTCGGAAGTAGAGGCACTCCAAACGAATCCCTCGAAGGGAGACCATGTATGACTAGTAATTCAGATTTGCAATCTTTAATACTAACCTTGCAGAAACAGGTGAAGGAACAAAACGATCGTATTGAGCAAATTCCTAGCATACCACTTGTCATCAAAGGGATTGATATTGACAAATATTCTCAACAACCATGGAAGCCAAGTGTCGCGCCTTTGCCGATTCCCAAAAAATTTAAAATGCCCGATATACCAAAATATGACGGGACAACTGATCCACGTGACCATGTCACTGCATTCACCACGGGAGTTAAAGGCAAAGACTTAACCAAGCAAGAAATCGAGTTTGTGATGGTCAAAAAGTTTGGAGAGACGCTTACTAAAGGAGAACTAACGTGGTATTCTCTCTTACCCGAAAATTCTATTGACTCTTTTGTTGAGCTTGCAGATTCGTTTATAAAAACACATTCCGGTGCACAAAAAAGTGGAAAAGAGAATGAAGGACATATTCAAGGTATAACAGGGAGATACAGAGTTGCTTCGTGAATTCGTAGACAGATTCCAACGGGAAAGGATGTTGTTACCAAGAGTACCTGACAACTGTCCAACTACAACATTTGCGAGCAATCTGAACGAAAAAAGCTCTGAAGCTACGAGGAGACTCAAAGAAAGTCTATGAGAATTCCCAGTCACGACGTGGAATGATGTTTATAATAGGTACAGTACCAAATTACGAATTGAAGAGTATACCATAGCTCAATCAAAAGCAGAAGACAGGACGAGTTCTAAACGCTCAAAATCAAAGAGGAGAACTGGTAAAAATAGGTACAAGCCATATATGGGACCTTCTGGACGAGAAGCTCGTCCCAAATTCGAAAACACATGGCCTGATCACAGACCGTCAAATAGAGATTCAAGTTCGTCATCATCAAGATTCAGAAAGGATCGAGATGAACGAAATAGAGGCAATAACACAAATGCAAGAATCAGAGACTATAACTTCAATGTAAGTACTTCCGAGTTAATTACAATATTAAGAAATATAGGTGATAAAGTTCGATGGCCCAAGGAAATGAGATCAAATCCAAACAGAAGGAACCCAGACTTCTGGTGTGAATTCCACAATGATCACGGGCACAACACATCAGACTGCAGGTTACTACAAGGTGAGGTAGTACACTTATTAAAACAAGACTATCTAACAAAATTGTTTAGTGAAAAAGGTAAGCAGACATATATGAAGAACAGACAGGAGCCCCCAAAACCACCATCTTCGAAGAGAACAATAAATGTGATAAACGGAGGAACAAATCATATGAGAATAACTACAACATTTTCAAAATAATTTTTAATTTTATTAGTAATATATAATAAATAGTATTCCTATTCAATTAAATTGGCCTATCAAAAAGTTTTATAGTGTCGACGCAGATAAAATGTTTTAGAAATTCTTAGATACATCTCCGTTATGTATGATTTTTTTTCCGGATGTTAAATCTCTATAACAACAAATCCTCATTTGCTTTCTCATAAATAGTTTTTGGCTTTGTAGATATTTTGCAAGGATATAGAAGAATAATAATTAATATGCACGTAGTTGTAGACATGAATTGACAGAGGGCATTAAAGAAAATAAGAAAATAAAAACGTACCAATAAAAGTTTGAAATTGTCTAATTTTGGTTTCGCCTAAAATTGATTTTGTACATCTTATTTTGTAAGGCTTTGGATTATAATGAATTTTTTTTTTCTCCTTCTCTTGTTGTTGTATTGATTAGTAGCATCCATTAACATCATGCCGATTCAAAATTCGATAATAATAAAATTTAATCGATTTTGAAGACCCAAATATTATGACCTAATTAGTAATTACTACCTAGTTTAAATAAGAAGCAAATTGAGAACTAAAATTTTAGTTGATCTCAAAATTTTAAATATTAAAAATAATAATCAAATGACAGGTTTAGTGAGAATTAGGCAAAATCTTATTAATTACAAAAAGGTCTCCCGTGAGAAAAGAGAAATTTTAATAGTCCAAAATAGAGTTGCAAATTTTCCTAGTTTAGGCAAATTTTTATTAACTACAAAAACAAGTCTCCTAAACCTAGGTCGAAGAATGGAGAAGTTTAGTATTCCAAAGTATAAATGGAATTAGAAAGAAAAACTTTCCCTCCGTGTAGTAAAAGCTTAGGCAAAATTTTGATAATAACAAATTACTATTTAATTGTCGTCCGACCCTTTTTCGAACCCTGCACATAGCAGGAGCTTAGTGCACCCGCACCGTGCTGCCCTCTTTTTATTAAATTGTAGGAAATTAATTAAATGATTATACTTAAATATTAATGGAATACTCCATTACTATTGTCCAATGTGAACTACATGTTTTAAAGGATAAAAGGTGAACGGCATTTTATTAAGGGGTCTCGTGCTTTTAATATAACGTATATATAGATAGATAAGAGTGAAAAAAACCTGTTTTTAGAAGTTAAAACAACTAGAACCCTAAGTACAACAACAACAAGCCCCTAGTATATTTTTACAAGTACAATTTGGGAAGGTGCATACGCACACCTTAACCTATCTAGTGGGGCAAAGAGATTGTTGTCAATAAACCCTCGGTTTAGAAAGAGTGAGAAGAGAAAAAAGACGAGGCAAAAAAAGGAATAAAAATAAAAATAAAAATATAAAAAAGGGGAGGATCTAGAGAACCTGAGTACTGTTATAAAATAACGACTTTAAAGAAATAAACCAAAGACAAGTATATAGAGAGAAACTGATATATTATTCAACTTTCAAACTGATGTACATAATGAACTGAAAACTCCTCTATTTATAGAAGAAAGGAAGCAACTACGAGGCTTTTCTTCAGCTGCTTGTAAGCTGTCTGCATTAGCTGCTTGCAACCTGCCTGTTTAATCAGAAGATGTTGCAAGTCATTTCATTGAGTTGCTTGCAACCTGCATGCATCGGATGCTTGTAGATAAACTTCAATGGAATACTAAATGGATAATCTTCTTCAGGAAGATTATCTATAGCGGAGTAATAAATGGACATCCACAATAATATTTTCATAACATTCCCCCTTGGATGTTCATTAAAGATAATGTGCCTCGTTAAAACTTACTAGGAAAAACCCAGTGGAAAAAAATCATAGTAAAAGAAAAAGAGTACACATATTTAGTAATACGCATTTTCAGCCGCCTCATTAAAAACCTTACAAGAAAAACCTCATGGGAAAAAAAACTTAGTAAGGGAAAAAGAGTGCAGTGCGTATTTCACTCTCCCTGATGAAAACCTTGTCTCCAAATATTTGAGTCTCCACATTTCAATATTGCATACCATATTCTCAAAAGTTAAAGTTGGCAAAGATTTAGTGAACAAATCTGCATTGTCACTTGAGCTGATTTGTTGCACATCAATGTCACTATTTTTTTTGAAGTTCATGTGTATAGAATAATTTTGGTGAAATGTGCTTCGTTCTATCTCCTTTTATAAATCCTCCCTTCAATTGATCTATGCATGCCACATTATCTTCGTACATAATTGTGGATCTTTTATTACATTCCAAAAACATATTTTTCTTGAATAAAATGAATCATTGATCTCAACTATACGCTTTCCCTACTTGCTTCATGAATAACTATTATCTCAGCATGATTTGAAGAAGTAGCAACAATAGATTGTTTTGTGGAACGCCATGATATGACAGTACCTCCACATATAAACACGTACCCGGTTTGAGATCGAGCTTTATGGGTATCAGATAAATAACTTGCATCTGCATAACCAATACGATCTGCACCACCTTTGTTAGCATTAACAAGATACATAAGTGCACCAATTGCATTGAGATAGAGTATTTCAGGACCAAGGAGTTTCTTATCCTCTTATGGAGGTCGAAGCATATCATTATTCACTTCAAGTGACCGAACAATCATTGGTGTACTCAATGGGTGCGCTTTGTCCATGTAAAAATATTTTAAATCCCTTTCTGTATAGGAAGATTTGATGGATAAAGATCCCGTCTGCTAAATGTTCATTTGCAGACTAAGACAAAGTTTTGTGTTTCCAAGATCTTTCATCCCAAATTCTTTCTTAAGATATTAAATTGCATTGTGGAGCTCTTCTGGAGTTCCAACAAGATTTAGGTCATCAACATAAACAATAAGGATAACAAATTCTGATGACATCTTCATTATAAAAATACCTGGACAAATAACATCACTCCCGTAACCTTCTTTCAGCAAATATTCACCGAGACGATAATACCATATGCGCCCAAATTACTTTAAACGGTACAATGACCTTTGTAGTCTGATCGAGTGCATTTCTCGAGACTTTGAACTATATGCTTCAGGCATTTTAAATCCTTCAAGGATTTTCATATAGATTTAATCAAATGAGTCATATAGGTTATGACTTACATTTAAATGGCATGGCATCTTCAGGTGTCTAGACTATAAGTCCGATCCTCACAGTCTTTTACAATATTGTATCAAATATATCGTCGACGATCATTTCATATCGGTTCGCAAGCGAACATAACTTGTTGAGATCTCATTACTTTCTTTATTTTCAGGTACCTTAACTTCTTCTGGAGTTTCATGAAGTGTTATGTCGTGGGCTCTTTTAGAGCCCATTTCCTCCTTATTATGATCATTTGCTCCTATCTTTTTCAAGGATTGTTACATTTTGAACCGATTAGTCTACCACGCTTCATGCGTACAGTAAACTCCATCCTCCAGAGACTTTAATTTTAATAGAAGCATTCGCAGCTGAAATATGATATTTAATTTTGGATCAGCAAATGCTTCTGGCATTTGACTTGAATTATCTTCTGAGTGAGGATGATATTCGATTCATATAGCATATTTTCCAGTTGTTCATTCCATCCCCCAAATGTTAGAAAAACTAATATATATCCCCAATCTTCTTTGGAAAACATATCGTTTGCATTGTGGTAGAGAAATTAATCATATACCACACATCAAAAGTTATTATATAGTAAAAATATTTGGTTTCTGATCCTAAACCATCTATGAGGGGAGGACTTATCATATTTTATTGGTCTGATGCATACAAGCAGTTGTATACAATTTAGAAAATCTTAGACCAACACATGAGACTTTGTTCTCATAAGCAATAGTTTAGCCATTAATAGGAGGCATTCAATGCTAAACTAGCTTGGATATAAACCAGCATCATCAAGATGAACTATTTTGATTTCTTAACCTGAAAATTATGCTCTTAATTAATAAAAGCAATTTCAAATGCCAAACTGCAGGTTGACAATAAACGCACGTGTAACCATCTCATATATGCATCTACAAGTGGTTCACATGATAAGTGAATGGGCCCATATTCACCTTTTATATATTTCAGAATTTAGGGGTTATAGTCCCAACTTTAGTTGGTATAATCAATTTATTTTGAGAACAAGCAATACAAGAGAATTCTTGAAGAATCTTCTAGTTCTTCAGTATATGCTTATTTGAATTCTCAAATAACTCATCTAAAAATGGCAAATGAAAACTTCAGGTTTATCATGGCATATGTTATCTCTTAGTAAACTTCTGGTTTACTATGTCATAAACTTTTGCATTAGTAAACTTTTGATTTACTGTGGCTACTTTTGTATTAGTAAATTTCTGCTACTTCGGCCTCGGTAAAACTTCTGGTTTACTGTGACGGCTTTTGCATTAGTAAACTTCTGGTATACCGTGATACATGATGCAGTACAAATTGAAGAATAATCAATCACTTATGCTAAATGTATAAATGAGAGAAAATCATGAGAGAAAATCATAATCAAATAAATAATATAAAGCTAATTCTAAATGTATAAATGACAAAAATAATTTTAATATTTCTACCACTAACTTTGTGACAAATATCTCATTCAAGGAGAAATACCATTAACATCTGAAAAATTTGTATCAATGCGGCAACCACATAGTCATTGCATCTTTTAAGGAAAAATGCACGAGTTGCTATTTCCTTCACGGAACTCAATAACTAACCATAATATATTAATATGGTTGCATTAGAAAGCATTCTACAAGAATGCATTTGCTTTAGAATGATACTTTATAACATTTTCAAGATGTTTTACGTACAACATGTACGTGCGACAATGATTTTTATGCCACAAAATAATATTTATATCCTTTGTTATTCTAGCTCTTCAAGAGGTGAGTTGTGGTATTTCTTCATTCACTCCAAGGAATGAAAATGTGCTTCAAAAATAACTTTGAATAGTTCATTATTTTGTTTAAGCACAAAGAGATACACTTTCATAATATTTTCCTACTTCAGGAAGAAATTTCAATTATGTTACTTCTTCAGGAGCAAATTTAAAATACGAAATATTGAGTGTATATTCTCTCAATCATATTACCTCTTATGGAGGTGAATTGTAATATATTTACATCAAAAGCGCGTTCATATTTACGAGCTTTATTAATATTGTCACATTCGCTTAAGGGAATGGATTAATATTTATCAAAATTTCTCATCCTTTAGGGAATGGAACATAATTATTTGAACGTGCATCAATCACACCAAATTGTGTGATGGCTTAGAACCTCTTTTAAGATAATGCTACTTCAGGGGCAAATAGAGGCATGCAAGTAATATAGAGAAATTTTCCCTAACTTATCTTCAATTGTAACCGTAGAAAACCTAAATTATCACTTCTGGTGGTCATAGTCATATACCACTTTTGGTGATTAACAAAACTTAGTTACATGAGATATACGAAACATAACTACTTCCGGTGGTTGTATATTTCTTGCAAACTTTGCTGGAGTTTAAGTGAATCTAATAATGTTACCCATTTTGTAATCCTTTATTAAGATAATCAAAAGGAAAATAAGTACCAAAATAGCGACTGTATAAGTATACATAGCCCCCAATCGTTTTCCACAGAAACTAATGGGGTAATCTCGGCATCATATAATAGCTTAAGTAAAATTATTATTTTTTTCTTTCCAATTTCACGAGATGTCATCCAAGTAAAATGACATCTACATCATTATTTGACTAGAAAGACGTGATTAACATACATGATAAACATATATTTAGAACAAGAAAGTGGATACTTTCAAAGATTTGCCCGGTATGGCAGAGTCTCGTGCTGATAATGTGTTATAAAATAACGACTTTAAAAAATAAACCAAAGACAAGTATAGAGAGAGAAACTGATGTATTATTCAACTTTCAAACTGATGTACATAATGAACTGAAAACTACTCTATTTATAAAAGAAAGGAAGCAACTGCGAGGCTTTTCTTCAGCTGCTTGTAAGCTATCTCCGTGAGCTGCTCGCAACCTGCATGTTTAATCAGAAGGTGCTGCAAGTCATTTTATTGAGTTGCTTGCAACCTGCCTGCATCAGCTACTTGTAGATAAACTTCAATGGAATACTAAATGGATAATCATCTTAGTAAGATTATCAATAGCGGAGTAATAAATGAATATCTACAATAAAATTTTCATAACAAGTACTACTAAAGTAATAAAATTCCTAAACTAAAAAGATTGATCTCCAAGTACTCCCTCCGGTTCACAATAAGTGATCGATTTCCTTTTCATTTTAATTCAAAATAAGTGTCCATTTATGTAATCAAGAAAGAATTCAATTTGTTTATATAAAATAACCCCTATGTACATATCCTAAAAAAAATTCTTATTCTTCACATTAAATGTTTAATTAGGGATAATTTAGTCATAGTAGATAATTTTTGTATAAAATTTAATATTTTCTTAAACAAATTGGTACTTGTTGTGAACGAGATTATATTTGGAATGGACATTTACATACAATTAAATACACGTAATTATTTTACAACAGTGTGACAGTCTTGTATCAGAGGATAACTGGAGTTTGAAGTTTTGCCGATCATCCTCTTACCCACTCTTGGCATCTTATGGCGTGTCCTCATCTTCAATTTCCTTTAAATTTTTTTAATCCCCATTTAAAACTACCCCTTTTCAAATAATTTCTCTTTTCAGCTTTTTAGTATTCTCATAATTATATAAATTTTGCACTTTTATTTGTCCTATGGGTTCTACTGTCCTGATAATTGTTTGCCTTACTACGAATTTCATTCATTAGGGCCAAGAATTAGATTTTATCTCTGTCAATTTTTTTCTATATTCCCCCCTTCTTTTTGTTCGGTTTATTATTGGAAAATGGTACCATGGGGTGGATTATCTTGCTGTTTGAGTGCAGCCGCTCTTTATCTTCTCGGCAGGAGCAGTGGAAGGTTTATACCTTTATTTTTCCATCTTATTATTTATTGATTTTAAAAATTGCATCTTTTTGTTGTTTTCTGAATCTCAAATTTTATTGCTGTACTAATTACATGTCCGTGAATTAGAATGGGTTTGTTTGTTTTCCTGATGCAGAGATGCTGAAGTGCTTAAATCCGTTACAAGGGTCAATCAATTGAAGGATCTTGGTAACTTACTTTAGCTCTGTGACTTATTTATTGTTAAACAATTTTTCTTTGTTATTCAGCTTGCCATTATTAGTTAAAAACTGGAAAAATAGCGGCTCTAACTTATGTGGTGGAGCTAGGATTTTGAGTTTACGGGTTCTGGATAATTTGTTTATAAGTGGCTATTGGGTTCTGCCGAAGTATATAGGATGAGTGAGTACCAAATGGGAACTAGGTTCCGACCATATTCGAGTGAGGCTGTGTTAGCTGAAATACTTGGCAATTCACTACCATGGTAAGTTCAGTAAATTGTGGGGTTACTATACAAATTGGATGTTGAAAAGGTGTATAACCCTGTAAATTTGAATTTCCTCTCATATGAAGGAATGAACTTTTTAGGAGTAGTAGAGGTATTAGACAAGGATATCCTTGTTGTTCCTTCTAGTTATGAAGGTACTTGCAGATTACTGACTAGCTGAGAACATGAAGATATAACTGGTTCGTTGTGCATGAACAAGAGATATCATATTAGATACTTGTTCAAGAGAGATATTGGTATGATCTGGAGCAGTTTTGGGACCACGAGTCAACATGAGAAAGTCGGAATCAATACTGTTAAGAGAAATGCATACTAGGGCGTAAGTTGTGTCACTGGCTGCAGAATATATTGGATTACCTTTGGGAGACAAGTTTAAAGCCTAGAGTAGTGGAGGTTGATGGTGGAGAGATTTGAGAGGCTCGAGAATTGGAAAAAGCAGTTTCGTCAAGGAGATCAAAATAAACCCTTGTAAAGTCAGCTTTGCCTAGAATTCCTACCTACTTCATGTCCCTGTGCGTATGTCTTTTTTCTGTCTCATAGGAACAAATGAAGTATCATTTAGTTGAATGGATGCGGGTGATCACCCCTTTGGAGGAGGGGCATTGGGAGGTTATTAGAAGACAAAAGCTCCGATTTGTGCCCGAGTTTGAATGCCACATTATGGCGAACAACTTAAGGAAGAGATGCAGGGAATGGTTATTGATTAACTGGTGTTGCATGTGCAACAGTGTAAGAATGGAGAGGAAGATACAGATCAATTAACTACACATTGCACCTTTTTCCACTACTCTGCAAAGCTTCATTTACTATGATTTTTAAATTGCTTTCGCTAATAGCCTAATACAGTGCGGTTACATTCAAGAACCAGGCAAGGTCCTACCTTTATGTATATTCTGGTTTCTGGAGATAAAGAATAGGAGATTATTTGAAGGAATTCTTTTTTATAACCAGAAGATTATTTGAAGGAATTGAAAAGCACTTGTGGAGAATAAGAGTTCTTGTTACTTGTATTTTTTGTGTAAAGACGATATCCTTTATGTATGGATAGTTGGATGGAATTTCTGGAGGATAAATAAAACATGCATTATTGTAATTCAGGCACGATCTTGGTGCAATTAATAAAATGATATTCGACTAAATTAAAAGAAAGTTGAACATCTGTTCACTACACTTCATTACCAATTCTGGAGTTTAGAACTTAATATTGGATAGTTGCACTGTATACATCTTATTATTGCCTCTCATTAGCTAACTCTTTCAAGTTTGAATGATCTTTGTACTCCTTTTATTTTAGCGCAACTACTAGATACTGCATCCAAAGTTTTGCCTCTGGTGGTTACGGTATCTGGAAGGGTTGGTTCAGATACACCAATTAACTGTGAGTTAAGTGGTCTACGAGGCGTGATCGTGGAAGAAACTGTATGTTGCCTCGTTCTTTATGTTGCCTCGTAATAGCGTGGGATGTCTATATTTCCTTTCAATGCTGTTATATTAAATATTCTTGATATTATTACAGGCGGAGCAACATTTTCTGAAACACAATGATGCAGGGTCTTGGATACAGGATTCTGCATTGATGCTCTCGATGTGTAAAGAAGTCCCGTGGTACCTGGTTGGAATGACTTCCCTCTTCTCTTTCTATCTTAATAATCTTGCAGGCCGTATAGATGAAATTTTTGAGAATTTTGTGGTACTTAGATTTATGCATTTTTTAATTGTTTTTTATTTGTGCACTAGGATGATGGCACAGGTCGTGCTTTTGTAATTGGTGGCCGTGGTGCCTCGGGATTGGTACTGACAATTGGAAGTGAAGTCTTTGAGGAAGCAGGACGATCATTTGTGCGAGGGACATTGGATTATCTCCAAGGTCTTAAGGTCTGTTTTGATATACAACTTCTGTTCTACGTGTAAGTCATAGTCATGCGTGGGTATGGTTTCAATGTCTAGTTCACTTTGAGTGAACGAGGAGGAGGAGAAGTAAATGGGAGAGGACATGAAAGAGAAGGGAAGGAGAATATCTCTCCATATTTTTCTCCACCGAAACTGCATGAAGGCAAGGATGTGAATCTTGTCTTAATAGACTCTGTTTGTGCTAGTTTATTTATAAATTTTTTCTTACCTTCTAAAAAAAGGATATGAATCTTCTCTTTCTTTGCCAATTGTACCGAATAATAAGAGAGGAAGAATTAGTTACCATGAAGAGGAAATCCAACCTGTTTTTCTCTCCTATTCCTTGTCTTCTTCTCAGTACCAGTCATAGCGTAGGTTGTAATTGTTTTTCCATAACTGTGCGCGTCTTTTGGTCAACCTAGTGTACACCTTAGACTAGTGTCTAAATACCAAATTCTTTCTTGAGTATGGCCCCTGGGAGTTAGGAGTTAGGACAGATGAAAAGCAAAACTTCTCAAAATGGTAACTTTGGTACCCTTGACAAAGATGCAATATCCGCGTAGCTAAATATTCAAACTCTAAATCTTATTGATGGTATCTCTGACTCCAACCTATTTTCGCACGTTCCTGGCAAGGCTATTTCTAACTAGATTTATAAGTGTCGAAGGTAGTGTATTGCAGGATCCCAGTCTCACCAGTCACTTGCATATCTGCTGTGTGACCATGTATTTTTGTATTTTGATGAAGTTAATTAAGTGATGATTACTTTTGAAGATGCTTGGAGTGAAGAGGATTGAACGTGTGCTGCCAGTTGGTACTTCTTTGACTGTTGTTGGCGAGGTATGATATGCCTTTTGAGTAGAGATTGTTACACCTGCATCACATATAGATACTTTTCTTTTCTTCTTTCTGAATTGAACACTCAAATTTTTTGTGTCTTGTAATCATAGTGGATGACAACACATTCTTAGCCATTTATTGAGATATGAATACATCTGATAACTGTGTAGCTGTGTTTTTATGCAGTCCATATGTTCTTAGTGAAATGCCTATTATTTTGATATTTCTAAATTAAAAAAGAGGAAAAGCTGAATAATATAGTAATTCCAAATATGACTAGGTTCAAAATCTGAGCCGAGGGTCTCCCGGAAACAACCTCTCTATCCCTTCGGGTAGGGGTAAGGTCTGCGTACATTCTACCTTCCCCTGATCCCACTAGTGAGATTCTACTGGGTTGTTGTTGTTGTTGTACTGTCAAGACTTACCTGAGATTTGATTAAAAAATTATTAAGAACTAATGATCATAAGAATTTGGTAAGGTCTGTCGAACTGGTGCCACAGTACTTTACCTGAAAGCAAAACTGTTGTTTTCTGCCTCTTAGAAGGAGCAACACACATTAACAGAATTTGGATGATGCTAATGCCTAAATTCTGTCAACTCATTGATTACCCGCTCTATGTATTCCTAAAGTAATGGTAAATAAAATTGATGACCACTAATAAGAAAGCTAGAGAAAGGGAACACCTTCTATATACTTACTAAGTCCCAGTACCTTCTATATAATTGGTATTTATCTGAATTAGAAATATTAGTATTAGTTGACACATTCTTTGGTTTGAAAAAACATTGTTGTTCTTGGGGGTAAAAAGGGAGGAGACTTCCTAAGAGGATTCAACTCTAGAACAAACTCAAATTGATCCAAGAGATACAGAAATTTAACTATACCTTTGAATCACATAAAATGTGTTGAGTCTCCCACATCGGCTAAGGGATGAGGGACTTGGTCTCCTTATATGGCTTGGGCAATCCTCACCTCATGAGCTAGCTTTTGGGGTTGAGTTAGGCCCAATGTCCATATCTTATCATGGTATTAGAGCCAAACCCATCCCAATTCTTTGTTTCACCGATGTTGGGCCCCCATATTATATTGTCCACGCTCCAGTTGCAGGCCTGGGCGTGACGGGGATGGGGGGTTGGAGGTGGGGAGGGGGGTGTTGAATCTCCCACATCAGCTAAGGGATGAGGGACTTGGTCTCCTTATATGGTGTTAGTTAAGTAGTCAAATAGGAGTAAATAACACTAACCCTAATCCTATGTGTACTAGGAGTAGGACATGTAATATCTGTATATATAGGGCTCATTGTATCATTGAAAATAACAAGATATTATTTTTCTCCCGTGTTTTCTCACTTGGTATCAAAGCTATTGTGAGAGTTTTATCGCTGTGCATCAATTCTAGCGACTCCGGGAAGAAGAAAATCAATCAACCGGAATTTTTTCCGGCGAACACANCTCTCCGAAAACCCTAGCCCCACGCGCCCCCAACAGTTTTCTCTCCGGCGCGCGTGAGCCCCACGCGCCGGCGCGTGAGCCCCCTTCCGGCCATTTTTTGGCCTCGCACCTTGAGGACAGTCTGCTCGCCTGTCCATTCCGAGCCACTTGGGGCTATTTCCGACAGATTCCGACGACTTTGAATTTTTCCGGCGAGCTACAGTGCTTTCCGGCGTTTGCGGCATCTTCCGGCCATTTTTTCGCTGCGCTTCTTCAGGGCAGCCTATCCCCATAGTCATTCCGACCCTATCCGTGCCTTTATTTTTCGATTCCGAGTACTTTGAAAGTTTTCCGGCAACTATAGTCCTTTTCCGGCGGCTACAATATTCCCCTCGTCTGTTTCAGGGAATTTCCAATTGGTTCTTTCTATTCTTTGGGTGTAATTTTATATACCTCTCGCCTATTCAAGGATGTCTTTTGGAGTTGATGTTTTCGGGTCCAAGAATCCGGGCTCTGGCAGTTCCGGTATTATGATTACCTCAGAACCTTTAATGGGAGGTTCAAACTACTTAGCTTGGGCTTCATCTGTCGAGCTGTGGTGTAAAGGTCAGGGTGTTCAAGATCATCTTATCAAGAGCTCTGGCGAAGGAGATGAAAAGGTTAAAGCACACTGGGAGAAGATCGATGCTCAATTATGCAGTATTCTGTGGAGATCTATTGATTCCAAGTTGATGCCTTTGTTTCGTCCATTCCAGACATGTTATTTGGTTTGGGAAAAGGCTCGAACTTTATACACTAATGACATATCTCGTTTCTATGATGTAATATCGCGGTTGACAAATTTAAAGAAACGTGAATTAGATATGTCTACTTACTTGGGACAAGTACAGGCAGTCATGGAGGAATTTGAGAAGTTGATGCCTGTTTCTGCTAGTGTTGAGAAGCAACAAGAGCAACGACAAAAGATGTTTCTCGTTCTTACCCTTGCTGGACTTCCTAATGATCTTGACTCAGTACGCGATCAGATTTTATCTAGTCCGACTGTCCCCACAATTGATGAATTATTCTCTCGATTACTTCGCCTTGCAGCAGCACCAAGTCACCCGGTTAGCTCATCCCAGTCACTTGACTCATCTATTCTTATATCTCAGTCAGTGGACAATCGGGCATCTCAACCTGTGGAGAATAGACGAGGAGGAGGTCGTTTTGGAAGGCCTCGACCCAAGTGCTCTTATTGTCATA
>ML291844.1:0-15243 GCA_005239495.1 Nicotiana undulata
GTGTAGGACTTCGAAGTGAACTAGGGGGTGGGGGGGGGGCTTCGGACATATATATACTGAGAAATTAGGGAGTTCCTAGTCGTTAGATCAAACGAGATCAACGACTTGGATTTGTCATAATCGAAGCGGGGTCGTTTTGAGATCCGGGGCTGGGGCAAGCTGGATGTAAGGATTGGGTTGGGTATGAACGAGAATGGCTTGGGTCTGGACAATTTTGGCCCAGGTCTATTTAATTTATTCTAACTTAACTAATTAAATCATCCTAAATTAAAACTAAACATGTAATAATTATCTCTAATCCTAGTATTTATTTAATTAATTAAAAATCCTACTATTTAATTTACTCCTAGTTCAATTTTATTATTTTGTTAAAGGAAGAGTGATTAAACCAAAAATTAAACATTAACCTATTCTATATTAGGTAACTTATACTCCGCTATTAATTAAATAGTAATTAAAAGTTATGCACCTAAATAAATTATCCACACATTTAAAAGATAAATCATGGTCGCGTATTGTAAAATAAATTCATAAATAGCATTTAAAATTTAACAAAAATCCATAAAACCAATTATTTTATTGAGATTTTTGTAGGATTATATGATAAGTAAAAATCACGTACTCACAGAGACGTAACTTATTGATATCTCTTCATTTTCATTATTTCCAGGTACCTGGACCTCCCCTAAGGTCTTATCTTTTGTTACGTCTTGGGGCTCTTCTTGAGCCACTACCTCCGTGTTATGATCACTTTGATCATTTGCTCCTTTTCTTCTTTGAGAATTTTTATCTTTAGAACCGATTGGTCTACCACGTTTCAAGCGAGGCTTAGACTCATTTGCTTTAATTGGTTGTCCTACCGGGATATCAACTCGAATTGGAGCATTAGCAGCTGGAATATGTGACTTAGTCACCCTTGGTAGGTCAGTGAATGCATCTGGCAATTGATTTGCAATATTTTGCAAACTAATAATCTTTTGAACCTCTGTTCACATTGATTTGTTCGAGGATCTAAATGAGACAGTGATAATGAATTCCAATCTATCTCCTTTTTCAACTGCTTATTTTCTCCCCCTAATGTTGTATACCAATTCATCATAATGACAATAAGAAAATCTTGCCGTAAATAAATCTTCGGTCATCGGCTCTAGATGTTTTGTAATAGAAGGAGATTCATATCCAACATATACCCCCAACCTTCTTTGAGGACCCATCTTTGTGCATTGTGGTGGAGCAATTGAAAAATATATAGCACAAAAGCCAATTGCAATGGGGAGACTTTGTGATAACTTGTGGGCCTTATCCGCATAAGTGTTGTTGCATGAAAAATAACATGACCCTATACTGAAATGGGAAGTTTTGTTCTCATAAACATTGTTCTAACAATTAATTGGAGGCGTTTGATCAATGATTCCACCATACCATTTTGTGTATGAACATGAGCAATCGGATGCTCAATTATTATCCCTGTAGATATATAATAATTATTAAAGGCTTGGGATGTAAACTCACTAGCATTATCAAGACGAATTGTCTTAATTGCTTAATCTAGAAATTGTGCTCTTAGCTTTATTATTTGAGCCAACAATCTCGCAAATACCATATTACGAGTCGATAGCAAGAACACATGTGACCATCTTGTAGATGCATCTACCAAAATCATATAATATCTGAATGGTCCACATGGAGGGTGAATGAGCCCACATATATCACCCTGTATGCGTTCCAGAAATATAGGGGGTTCCATCCTAACTTTAATAGTTGATGGTCTAATATTTAATTTGCCTTGAGAACATGCAAAAAGAGAATTCCTTAAATTGAAGGATCTTCTATTTTTTTTTATTGAATGTCCATGTGAATTCTCAATTATTTTATGCATCATATTAGAACCAGGATGGCCCAATCAGTCATGCCAAATAATAAAATTATCTTGATTAGTAAACTTTTCATTTACTACGGCATGTGTTTCAATCCTGCTAATACTTGTGTAGTATAAGCCGGAGGAAAGAGCAGGTAACATTTCAAGCACATATTTCTTACCAGACATTATTGTAGTAATATAAAGATATTCAATCTTTTCATCATTTGTAGTCTCAATATGGTAGTCATTTTGGCGAATATCTTTAAAACTTTATAAGTTTGTTTGAGATTTACTACAATATAGTGCTTCATCAATAGCCAAATTTGTTCTTCCTGGTAGTAATAAATTGGCTCTTCCATCTCCTAAAATAGTGTGTGTTTTAGCACTATCCAGAAGACATATATCATCTTTATTAATCTTGAGTCCAACTGAAGACTGGGGAATTTTCATATTCTTCATGAAAAAAATCAAAAAGTACATAATAAGAAATATGAAGACAAACAAAAAAAGAACATTAAGAAACACATTAGGAATATAGAAATTAGCAACACATCATGCATTAGGAAAATACACTCAAGAAAAATAAACTACTTGCAAACATAAAAAATGACAACTTTTATTATAGCTTCATTCCTCAGTTAGATGGTTAGTTCTTCAGTCAATATCCTCAAAGAAGTTTCCAGCTTCTAAATGAGTAATATTTAGCCTCTAAAATTATCGTCTTTATACGCAAGATGTGAAAGGTGGCAATTCTGTTCTTATTTTGCCAAAAGACCGGCCACGTACTTTGTCGCCCCTAGCAAAATCACAAAAGCACCGTCTTATGTCAATCACTCTCTTGTTAAAGAGCAGTAGATATGTTATGTTATATTCAAAACCGAAAATAAAAAGAAGGCGGCATGGAGCACATTCTACTTTTGGGGCAATAAGTTTTGATCCCTGGAATTTGAACTAAAGATTGTGAGGTGGGGAAAATAGGAGGGGCAGGGAGAAATGAGAAATCTTTTTAAGCACCAAGCTTTCTTGGGCCTTAGATTTGTTTTTTATGCAAATGCGAGAAGGTAAACGTAAGGACAAGAAAAGGGGAAACTCAAAGGTGTCTGATGGAAGGAGAAATGTAAATTTAAGGGAAAGTTAAGCCCGGTATGTTAAGTCTATCCCAACTTCTTTTTTTGGCATGATCTAAGTAACGATACGTAAACGTAATGCTATTTCACAAGTGTTTTTACGTTAAGGATATCTATGTTATTAATTCTTGTAAAATGATATTCAAGAATGTATAAGTATGTTTCTAGTTCCCTATTGAGGCATATGATAAATATGTTAATGTTTATAATATAGTGATATATTCATCTTCATGTATTTACTCCCGTGCTACAGCCGGTCGGGCAGTTACCACCGGTTGGGCAGTCATGCATATTCATTTATCACCGAGCTACGACCGGTCGGACAATTATACATTTACCACCGAGCTACGGCCGGTCGGGCAGTTACACATTTACCACCAAGCTACGGACGGTCGGGCAATCATACATTTACCACCGGGCTATGGCTGTTCGGGCAGTTACCATCGGTTGGGCAGTTATATATCATTATTTACCACCAGTTGAGCAGCCATACATTTACTCATGCGACGGCCGGTCGGGCAGTTACCACTGATCAGTTGAGCAGTCATGCATCATACGATATAGATAATATTCAAAGAGAAGTATTATATATATATATATATATATATATATATATATATATATAAATATAAGTATGCATATACGATGATACTTCAGGGATTCAGGTTGATTCTTGTATGTCTTTAATTAATGTTGACTTATTGTTACGTTTCAGTTCTACCTTACATACTCAGTACATTATTCGTACTGACGTCCTTTTGTGGGGACGTTGCATTCATGCCTGCATGTATAGACAATAAGTTGATGAGCCCTCATAGTAGACGAGGTGAGCATTCATCGAAGGATCAATAAGACTCCACCTCATTAGGAGTGTAGCCAAGCCTATAAGTTATCGTGTCAGAGTTTGGCTACAGACTTATGGGTAGGCCGGTACCCTATCCCATTTGATGTCAAATAATCTTAGAGGCTTTGTAGACAGTTTATTCTGTACAGTATGTTAGAGGCATTGATGGACCATATGTATTCATGTATTAAGAAATGGTTCATTGATACAATATTTTCTTACTTATAGCTATATATTACGAGTTGTGGTCATGTTGGTCCATGATAGTTGCAGAAGAAAAAGAATGAGTTACAGATGATGCGCTTTTTTATAAAATATAAAAGTTCGGGGTAATTTTTAAAATTGTTAAAAAATTCGAAGACAATATTTTAGGCCAAAAATAAGTGTAGAGCTAGTTTTGAAATTTAAAAATTTTATTTTCTAAATCTGCTAAAATATAGATAAAGTTTTTAAACAAATAAATTTTGCCAAAATACTTTTAAAAAAAATTTAGGCAAAATCTGTGACCAAACGGGGCGGAGTATAATACTAGTAGAATTTGACATTTGTTAAATTAAAATTGGAGTTGACGACCTTTTCATCTACGGCTTCGATTCAAACTTCTATCAATCTAACGGTTGAGAATTCCCAACATTAAAGGCTACATAACGCCGCCATAGAGGACTGTCTCCTAAAACCCGTTGTAGAACACGGCTTTCTTTAATAATACTGTTTCATACGAGTAGTTATTCCCAAAATATTCAAACCAAACCGAAAATTGTACTGTAGTAGTAAAATACAGTCTGGAATATTTAACAACAGACCAATTCAATCATTCAAAATTCAATGCTTACTCCAAAACCCAGCTAAATTTTACTTTCTTGTACCATTTCTCACATACCCATTTCTGAAATTGTCATGGTTTTTTCATGAAACATGTTTGAATCCAGACGAAGAAGTGTGTTAAGCTTAGGAATTATCCTAATCCTAGTTTACTTATCCTCAATTCCTTTACCAGTTGAGTCGAAATGCAGTAAAGGGTGTGATTTAGCTTTAGCTTCGTTCTATCTTTGGCGGGGAACAAATCTCACTTACATAGCAGAGTTATTTTCAATCTCCAGTATAAAAGAAATCGTAGACTATAACAACAACAACAATAATATCCTAAATCAGGACAGTGTCATAGCAGGGACAAGAATTAACATACCCTTTAGTTGTGATTGTTTGGATGGTGAATTCTTAGGCCATGTTTTTCCATACAAGGTTAAATCTGCAGAGTTTTTTGGTCAGGTTGCGACGAGTTATTCCGATTTGACAACTTCGGATACGAATGTTACCTTAAGCGTGGTTGTGAATTGTTCCTGTGGGGATAGAGATGTTTCTAAAGATTATGGGCTGTTTGTGACGTACCCTATAAGGGTAGAGGATAACTTAACGTCTATTGCTTCAGAGACCAATGTGAGTGCTGATTTAATCCGGAGGTATAATCCAGGGGTGGACTCTAAATTCGATACCGGAAGAGGGATCCTGTTTATGCCTGGAAGAGGTCAGTGTTGATATTATTTTTAGAAGAATTATCCTAAATAGCGCGGATGTGTAATAGTATATGTATAATATGTGTATAAACGTGTATGATCAGAGTGTAATCTATGTGTACTGGCTAGAAAAATTAAACAGTAGTTCAGCCGGCTATTTGTGTAAAGGTCCCTTTTTTACTCCCTCTGTCCCATTTTGTGAAGTGTTCGACTGGGCATAAACATTGTGATCTAAAACAAGCCATAGACTCTCTCATTAAGCGTAAAATGAGAAGCTTAAGGTTGAATTGTTTCTAAATATAGAAATGTGTCATTCTTTTTGCCGTATATTAAAGAGGAAAGTGTTCCTTTTTATCTTGTCTTGGGTGAGGTATTAGTGCAATTTGATGGTTTTTGTGTGTTTGTTTTATTTTGTGCTAGAAAGATTTTATGTCCGTGCTTTAGAACGTTAAATTTAAAGTCCGAGTACTCTTTTGTTCATGTTTCAGTGTTGTGGCAAAAAGGGGGAAATGCGCATTTAAGAAGGGAACTTAATTAGGAAGCACAATGTTTTGCTTATGGTGATATTTAATTTAAGCTTATCGTTTACTATAAATTGGAATTTGTAGTTTCAGTGGATAGAATCGATGAAGATTGCACCCTTTAGAATGTGTTTTGGTTTGTTTGAGTAACTGAAACTGGCCGCAGGGATATATCACTAATGAAGCATTAATACAAACTTGTAAATGATTTTACTTTTCCTTTCTTCCTTTTTAGCATGACGCACTGTGTGACGGTGGACATATTGAACTTCAGCATTGTCATCTTCTTTGGTTCTAAAGCTGTTCCCACATCCATGAACCAAAATAAGTTCCAAGCACATGAACATTTCTAGTAGTGCCTGATTGCTAATAAAGAAAAAATGTGATAGTTTTGCAAGCGAAATAGTATTATGCATGAAATTTAGCTAATGCTTTTGATTAGCAAAATTCTAGCTATACCAGTTGAGTTTATCACTGAGCTGTAATGGCAAGAGCGATCCAGTATTCACAAATAGCAGAAGCACAATTGAGCAACTGCTTTCTGTTGCTTGGCTTCTTTGAGCTGGTTAAGAATTTTTTCAATCTGCGTCCTAGGATCATTTCTTCAGACTGCAGATATATACAAATATGGAATGCAAATGTCGAAGATTAAGAGTTGCATTTACCCTTGAAGAGAATTGGATGAAATAAACGTAGAATATTCTTTAACTCTGTAAATTGATAGTAAATTATACAGCTTTTTGGAAACGCAAATTAGCCCTTTCAAGCATTACTCAGAACCACTTTGGTTCTCTAACGATCAAACATTACACACGCAAAACAAGAAGAAACACTTGTAAGAGCAGAGTCATGCTTTTTACGATGTTTATGGTTGATAATGGCTCACAACGGCTTCAGAATGAATGCTAAAAAACCTCTTCTAGGAAAAAAGAAAAAGAAAAAAAATGCTTGCAGGATCTCTATTTCTTTTTTATTCTTATTCGGGTACCTGATGGGAGCAGGACTACAGCGCGTTCATGTTGCTTGTTAGTCTTTCCTAGAGAAAAAATGGAATGCAAGAAATGCCAGGATATCGTTGTGCTCTAAGGAGAGTGAGTTTATGATAATTAAATTAACCTGACTCAAATTTGTGTCTTGGATCTGAAAAGAGCTTGCTTCTATCTTTGATACTCTATAAAGACCATAATTTACTTGATAAATCTTCCCTCTTTGATCCATCCCAATTCCTTGACCTGTTTCATACGATGCTAAAATTTCTTAGTACTAGAAGTTCAAAGTAAAAGAAACTGATACACTTCAAATTACTTTTTACTTCAATATGGCATCTTTTGACAAGTTACTCCATCTTCACACTTTTTACTTATTATTGAATTAATATTTTAAATAGCTGACCTACTTCTATGTAATGATGATGCTTTTGATGTTTTCTTTTTCCAATATCTGCATAGACTAAGTTGGCCAACTAAAATTGGAGAGAGATAACACCTTAAGTACAAAGGCTTGGTTGTTTTAGTGCTTGTAACTACTATGATTTCTTCTTTTTTTCAAATGTTCTTAATGTATAAACAATGTCTGAACCATCCTTTCTTTCATTTTACAGATAAAAGCGGGAACTTTCCACCACTGCCAACAAGGTAGCTCATTAACATTTGATGTTATAATCTGATTATCTTGTTCTCTGTTGATCTTCCACCCACTAGCACATTGCTGACATTTGCCATTTGTGTTGTTTCTCCCCTCTTATTTGCAGCACAGGTGGTTTGGACCTTTCCTTGTCTTCAATGCTGACTTTTTGTTATCCCTTCTCGGACCATTCATGATAATAAAGGAAGTCTTTTATGCTTCCTACTCTTATCGTTTTATACTTCTAAATAATTAGGTATTTCTGGTGGAGCAATAGCTGGGATATCTATAGGAGCAATAGCAGTAGTCTTGCTGCTGGCTGGATTGGTTTACGTGGGATGTTATAGGAAGAAAGCACAAAAGGTGTTCTCTTCCAAAGACCACCTCCATCAGTCTAGTCGTGGTAGGTGTCAATCCCTATTTTCTATTGAGTTCACTTATGAAGAGCTTGCTACTGCGACTAATGACTTCAGCATTGCTAACAAAATCGGACAAGGTGGTTTTGGTGCGGTTTATTATGCTGAACTCAGAGGCGAGGTTTGAGATGTTCTTAAATCTTACTTCTTGGTATAACTTATTATGTTATGAAAGAAGTGAAATTGTTTAGTTCTGATCTAATGAAGTAGGTGGGTAAACAGTAATCTAGAGAATGCAGAAATAAGAAAGAGCGAGGATGGCAAATGAAGACGAACATTCTACAAATAAATGAATAGCTCACTCATCTTTTGATGTTCTAGTGATGCATTGACATTCATCATGGGATGCACGTCTTTGCATATATATTAATCAATCTCCAGTGGGTGGGATGTCCCGAGATTGTTCCTTAGTAATGCTTATTTGTAAAATTTTAACTATGAATAAAGCCTACTTAGAGAATTGTTCAAGTCTCTTATTCCTCAATATTTTTGCTGCTGTGAACTATTTCAGAAAGCGGCTATTAAGAAAATGGACATGGAAGCTAAAAGGGAGTTTCTTGCTGAATTAAATGTCTTGACACATGTTCATCATCTGAACCTGGTAAAAACTGAATTCCATACCACTGGAGGCATGTCCTTTTTGATGCTCTTCTCATTCTCTTCTGAGGATTAGTCATGAAACTTTTGTTTTACTTACTAATTAGCAATTTTTGTTATTTTAGTTGTATTAGCTGTTACTATGGCAAATTCAGGCACATCTTGTTGCATATGAGAAGTTTCTTAACCCATCTTTCACATTTGATGTTGCCATAACAGCTCACATAATCAGTTTAGATAGTCATCTTACGGCTTAAATGACAGTTCTTAATGATATTCGTGAGCAATTATTGAACATAACGAAATTTATGCATGCAGCATGAGCACACACGAGGTGATACTGCTAGGTATATATTAATGATGGGCAGTTAGCATAGTTGTAACCTTAGTTGATAGGGAAGCAAAAAGCTATGTTTTGTTGATAGGGAACCAAAAAGCTCCGTTTTTCCTTTCACAGTGCTGCTTGATAAATTTGCAGAAACTTGTGAATGATAAAATCTATCAGTGTTAATGGTGATACTGCATCATTCTAGGCAAATGATGAAGTATAAAAATAATATATGAATAGGACATTTTCAGAGAAATATATTGTAGATCAGGCTTCACTTCCACTGTAAAGCACACTCCTGAAGACATTTTTAAAAGAAAAGAAAACTGAACAAAGAACAGATTCGATTGCATAGAATATTAATGTAGGAGGTTTTTAATAATTTCTATTTATTTTCAAGTGTTCTACAGCTGTAATATTATGCACTAGGAATGAAGGATCAAAGGACTTGAACGTGAATCTTCTCTCAGAAATCTTATTTGGCGTTGTGCTTTGTCAGCACGAAAATTTGGCTAAGCTTTATTTGAAGAGGACAACTGAGTGAAACTTAAGAAGTTTTAACTTGCTTTGACACTTAGTGATGTGAATAATTTGGTGGAAGGGCATCCAACCAAAGGTGGGTGGGTGGGTGGGGGGGGAGGGGGGGAGGTGTGGTGCAATACTAAAGTGATATATTCAATAGACTAAACTGAACAGATGATGTAAGCCAATTGATTTCATTGACTTGGCAGACTTGCTGCTTGAGACCTATCCTATTACAGATCATAAGTCAAGTGAATGCCCCAGAACGTACTTCATGTTTGCAATGGTCCTTGAAACCTATACTTAGTGTAATCTTGTAATTACCATCTGTCATTCATTTACAACAAAATAAATTGCTTGAAGTGCACATAGAGTGCTCTGAAGAGAAACAAGGACTAAAAGAAAGGGGTGCTGCAAACAGCAGTGAAGCTAGGGGTGCTTGGGAAAGTAAAATTTTAAATACAAGTTGATTAATTGTAAATTAATAATGTGATAAGTGGGCTCTTGTTTTGGTGTGGGGCATGACACACTTCAGGAAGGATATGATACCACTTTGAGATGATTAAAATCCAGTTTTCTTGATTTGATATCCTAAAGTTAGTGCAGAGAAGTTACGCCATCTCAGACATTCCAGTTGATTGGTTACACTTGTTATTGGGTTTTGCAGTTTGTTCGAGGGTCTTCAACAGTCTTAAACT
The DNA here is from genome assembly GCA_005239495.1 of Nicotiana undulata. Classification (NCBI taxonomy): domain Eukaryota; kingdom Viridiplantae; phylum Streptophyta; class Magnoliopsida; order Solanales; family Solanaceae; genus Nicotiana; species Nicotiana undulata. The sequence continues at coordinate 10,052 of ML291844.1, forward strand.
GACAGTCCATTGAAACTCATGATATGGTGCAATCCTTCTTTTCATATACGCTTGACTTATCTTTCCAATGATATTGAGTGCAGGTGCGTTTGGTAGGCTACTGTGTTGAAGGTTCCCTCTTCCTTGTATATGAATACGTTGAGAATGGCCACATAGGCCAACATCTGCGTGGTACAGGTAGTTTTAATGTGAACCAAATCGCATGTCATAGTTAACCACTTTTCCGTTAGTTTGTGATAGTTCCTTAAAGAACTTTTAATCAATCTGGTCAATTTATTTCCAGGAAGGGACCCGTTGCCATGGTCTATTAGGATTCAAATTTCTCTGGATTCAGCTAGAGGTCTTGAGTACATACATGAGCACACCGTACCAATTTACATCCATCGTGATATTAAAACAGCAAATATTCTGATAGACAAAAACTTCCATGCAAAGGTTTTTCAAGGCACCCTTTTTCTATGTATGTACATTGAGAAGGTTCTTTTGTAATTGTGTGAATCATCTCTAGTGTAGGTTGCAGATTTTGGATTAACAAAACTGACTGAAGTTGGAAGTTCATCTTTGCAAACACGACTTGTTGGTACTTTTGGATACATGCCTCCGGAGTAAGTGCTTTCCATTTTATAGTGCAGCCTCAAAAGTAGGAATGAAGTTGTTTGCATAACAATGTAATTTTATCCTCATCTTTTTTAGATACTGGTCACTGGGGAAAAGAATAGTTCTAACTTAGACCACGTTTTATGAACGTTTTGTACAAAGCTTAAATTGGCGTTTTTTAATTTATGCATTTTCTGAGTGCCTTTTGTAATGGATTTGCGCAATGCTATTTTGCAGGTATGCTCAATATGGTCATGTCTCTCCTAAAGTTGATGTCTATGCTTTTGGTGTTGTCCTATATGAACTTATTTCAGCCAAGGAAGCGATAGTCAAGCCAAATGAATCTGTTACTGAATCAGAGGGTCTTGTTGGTTTGGTAAGTTCGTTTTGCATTTTTCTTTTCTCAATGATACGGATTGCACGAACCCTTTCACAGGCTCTTCATTCCTTTTGCTTGGGTCCTGCTTTTTCCTTTTAATGATACCTATTTTTCCTTCTGATGATCATAGTTTGAAGAAGTACTTAATCAGCCAGAACCTGACGAAGACCTTCGCAAACTGGTTGACCCAAGACTTGGAAATGACTATCCCCTTGATTCAGTCCGCAAGGTATAAGATTAAACGAAACTTGCATTGATTATTGATAACAGCGGTAGTTGTTTCTTTTTCCTTCTTATAGAAGTCCATGTCTTCTCAATTACAGATGGCGCAGCTTGCCAAAGCTTGCACCCATGAAAATCCTCTAATGAGGCCAAGTATGAGATCAATAGTGGTTGCACTGATGACACTCTCTTCATCGACGGAAGATTGGGACGTTGGATCTTTCTATGGGAACCAAGGTCTAATAAATCTTATGTCCGGAAGATAGTAAAACAGGATTATGCTTCCATACAGTTAATCCCAATTCAGTTCCCTGCTTGTGGACAAGACTGAGACGACGATGCTGTTTTAAGCACTGGGATCACTGTACTACTTGTGCAGTTTTATATTGTATAGTACTTGTTTCAATAGTGTAAGAAAGCATAGAAAGCTGGCTTTGATTTGTAACACTTGGAACAAAATAACCTTCATTGTGAGTTGGAAATGGAACATTAATAAATGTTTTTTTTGGGTCTGATAGCAGTGTTTATTATTGCCCCACTCAGTCACATATTTTGCCAGTACCACATATTTTATACTATTATAACTTGCTTTCCGTACGCCCTTAGTTTGCTATCATTTCATATCTTGTATACTTCTTTCATACTGTCTTTTACTATTTTGGGTTTTGTTTTCTAATACCTTATATTGATATTACTTGCTATCAATACTTCTTCCATCCTTACTTTAGCCGAGGGTCTATCGGAAACAGTCTCTCTACCCTTCCAATGTAGGGGTAAGGGTGCATACATCCTACCCTCCCTAGACCCCACTTGTGTGATTACAGTGCATTGTTGTTGTTGTTGTTGATTCTTGTTCAATTACCAAGGTTGAAGTACCCAGTTTTGGTTATTTAAAGCAAGTAATAGATGATTGATTTAAAGATTGGAGTCACAACCTAAATCGAAAAAAAATGTAGTTTGTTTTTTTGGTTGTATTTACTATATTTCTTCGTTTAAGAGCTAAGATGCCGTGTTATTCATTATAACATTTTTTTTGGTGAAATAAATATTTTTCACTCGCCAACAAAATACTGAATTAAGTAAAAGAATTACACTTATTTTGCTAAAAGATATACTTCAAAATCCGTAAAAGAATATTTTCATGCATTATCAAACACGCCCTAAATTAATACTTGAGAATAAAAAAAGGAATTTGTAAACAAAACAATTTTTTTCTCTTTTCACATTAAATTTACAAGAGAGAAGGAACTCAAAGGCTCAAGCTTCAACTTCTTCAACCAGAAAGTTAAATTGCTACGATTCCAGTCTATGGCGTAGAAGTGGAAGGAAACGAAGAGAAGAAATGGCTAAAAGAACAAATCAATAAATGCTCTAATTGCAAATGGGATCTTGGTTACGTTCCTTTTTCACTCCAGCCGTGAATTGGGTCTCCGTTCAAAACCTCCAGAAATACGGTTACCAATTCTAATCTGTGTTTCCTTTTTTTTTTAAAATCGAATATGCATAGTGATTTTTGTCTGTCTTTTCAGATGTATATCTGAGCTTAAAGATTGAATCTTTCATAATAAGGCAGGTTTACTGTTTCTTGTTCGTTTGAAAAATTAGAACTTGGTTCAAAGTTCTTCAGATGAAAAGTAATATTTGAATGCATTTGTTTCCAGTGCTGAATTGTAACTTAGTAAAGGTCTGCCTAGACACTGCCCTCCTCAGACCCCGTTTATGGGAATTCACTGGGTTTGTTGTTATTGTTGTTATTTCTTTTTGGATGATGCTAACGCCAGCTTACACGCACCTCGATTGACCACAAGTACGGTTGTAGCTATAATCCATATTTTGAATTGTCATGAACAATGACTTATATCCATATATTTAGTTTTTGTACTAGAAATGTTTCCAGCACTTAGACAATTTGAAGTAATATTTGATTAAGTGTGAAGGAGCTATGAAGATGTTCTGTTATTTGTGCTTTGGGTGTTACAGTTTGTAAATTACGTGGTATGATAGGTTTTTGAAGCTCCAACTTCTTCAAAGTTAAGTAGAGTAGAACGAGAAAAATGATATGTGTATTATGGCAATATTTCAGTGCGCGACTTGAGTTATCTCATCATTCTCTATGCTGTAGGCTCCTCTCTTTGTCTTTAGGAAGAGAAGGATGTTACTATGAGTTGCTAGTTGTAACTATAGGTTTTCAAACAGTTAGTTAAGTCAGTCATTGGCTCTTGTTTAGCATAGCATAAGTTTTAGAAATTTCTACTTTTACTAGCTTATGCCACTGCTCCATTACTATTAGTTTTACCAAATAAGTTTTTTAATATAAGACAAAAAAGTTTAGGTTGTTACTAGTAGTTTGGGCGTCTCATAAGGCCCAAACACTAAAAGATGGTTTTGATTCTAATCAGGTGCTACTGTTGTACTAGTAGTATCAGAATGATTCATCAACCTGATACATTCTTCAACAGACTAGTTAGTTGTAGAGGAAAAAGTAGGAACACAGATACATGAGAAGAAACTATGAACTGTGGTATGACTATCTCTGTTGCATCAACTAGGTTGGGATTGAGGTGTACGTGTTGTCGCTGTTGCTGTTGCTGTTGCTGTTGCAGCAAACTTTGAGGAGATTTTGTAATATCAAGTGATATGAGTTGAGCTTTAAGAAAGATATGATGATTTATATAGCCGACCCCAACTTGTTTGGGACTGAGGCTTAGTTGTGGTTGTTGTTGTTCAAGTGACTGTCAACTATCTTTATCTTATTCTGCTGGTTTACTTTATGATAGATCTTTCCACCTTTGTGGCAGAAAATAGGAGTTCCAGCAACATTAAGCTTCTTTTTTTTTGATAGCGCTGGGTGTCCGAGTCTCTTTGAGCCCCGACTAATCCCAGGGGTGCACAGGCCCTCGGCAAGGAGTTTCCCGCAAGTGCACCACGGTTAAATCAGGTTTAACCCAATCCGATGGCCCTCAGAAATTGTTTGCACCTAGTGGGTTTCAAACTTGAGACCTTGAAAGGGAGCAAACCCCAAGGCTCAAGTCAATTGCCACCAGGCCAACCCCTAAGGGTTAACATTAAGCTTTTCTTATTGACATTAATTTTTAATAATCAACTCAAATTTCTGCAGTTAGGTGGCCTTGTGTTTAAAATTGACATATAGTTATCTGTATGAGCCAAAGAAAAGCTGCTATTTACCAAATACAAGATCCAAGTAACTTCTGGTGAACTTCTCTTTTACAAACAGTCCTACACCACAGCTCTTGGAAGCACTGTCTCACCTCCCCATAAAGTCTCCTTTTAGGTGCAGATAGGCTTGAAATGGTGTGGCTTTTCAGGCAGTAGAATGTGGGAATGAAGAAATACCAAATAACAATCATCCTGTTTTTGGATTTTATTTCTTCCCGTTGATTTTATATTTACGCTAGTGAAATTGTTCTACTTCACTTAATGCAATAGACATAATAGCACATTTCATATCGGCTATAGTCATGGCTCTTGTTTGATTCAAGCTATTCTGATAGGGGCTGTTTTGAATAGCTTCCTACCAGGCATCCTGGTAAATGAGGAGGCAACAAAAAGGTCATTGCAAGATGACACATCACAAAATGTTGAAGAAGTACAGAAAATCATAGGGTACCACTTTAATGATCAGAATTTACTGTGGCAAGCTTTTACACATCCATCGTATGACAGGGACTGTATATCTTATGAGCGGCTCGAGTATGTGGGTGACTCGGTTATTAACCTTATGATCACAAAACAACAGTTTTCCAAGTATCCAAATCTCCCGCCTGGGTTGTTGTCACCTCTACGTGCTGCAAATGTTGACACGGAGAAGCTTGCACGTGTTGCTGTTAAGCATAGCTTTCACAAGTATTTACGGCATGGAAGACCTATCCTTACACGACGAGTAAGTGAGCTTACGAATTACCATTTGCTTTGTCTTTTCTTTTTTTTTTGGGTGGGGGGGGGGGGGGGGGTGTTTTTTTTAAACATTTTGATT
>ML291844.1:15433-27874 GCA_005239495.1 Nicotiana undulata
GGGGGGGGGAGGGGGTGGGGTGTTAATTGTTCAGCAATAACCCCGTCTGGTATGGGATATCCAGCACAGTTCCTACATTTAGCATTTGGTAGCTAAATAAGATAGCACATCGGCCTTTAGCTGTTCTTTCTGTGCCAGTGGAAATTGAGGTATCTTCAAGTACATATAAGTACATATGAAAGTAGCTCAGCTTTTTCATGTGTTTATAAGAATTTTTAAAATGTCCTTTTCCCTTCAAGATCTAATCCTGCTTGTCATTTTTGTAGAGTATGAAACAAATATCTGAAGCATAACTGTTTTCTTATAGAGCTGTTAAGCTTTCTGCTTAATCCTTTTAGAATGTCCAAAAAAGTGGTTTTGCCTTTTTCTTTTCACATCAAGATCTTTATCATTGACCAGACGAACAGGTTGCTACTAACCCAATCTGGAGCAATATGAAGACTCGTGCCACTGTAAGCCATACCTGTAGCACCCGAGTCACAAGAATTCACTGCACGCTCAGCGGAGTGCCCGTATTTGTGCTTCTGACTAAGCAAAGAAGCATGCCAAGAGCTGCTTAGTAAAATGTATCCATGACCCCCATACCCTAGTTTACCTGGTTCCTTTATCTTATTGAATATTATAGGAATGGAGTATTTAGTAAATCCATTTGCTGATTGGCTTCTTCTATATTACTCGTTAGATGGTTTTCATTTGAACTGCTACTCTACTCTTCATTTCCTTTTAGGGAAAAGAATCTCATAATACCAATTTCTACCCTCCTCCTCCGATCCCCAATCAGAAACTTTGGTGGAAAAAAAGTCATAAAAGAAGCAAAAGCAAAAGTTAGTTGAATAAGGATGAAGATTTTACATAATTTACCTTGAATTCTTTAAAAAGGACTACACTCAAGTTGAGTCTAGTACTTCTTGAATTCTTGTTTCCACCTTGACTGTGTTTATTGAAAATATCTGTTAACCTCTCTGAACAAGATGGATAAGAAAGTCTCACTTTACTTCCTTTGTCTTTTCTCAATCTCCTGTGAAATAATTTGATATTTCCATTGATATGTTGCTCCTTCTTTACTGCTCTACCCAGTGTTTTTGAGAGCGAGAAGCGCAAAAAAGCGACAGGGGCTCGCCTCGCTTCAAAAGCGAAGCGCAAAGCGAAGCGCACGCTTCATTGAAGTGAAGCGCAACTCTTAAAAACATAACGTAAACCTTGCAAAGACACAATATAAATAATCAAAAAGTTCAATTTAAAAACTTAAAAGTAGGTAACCATAGGACAAGCAAAATCACATAAAATTAACTTTATAAACTGAAATACACATAAAAATTAATAAATAAAGGCTAAAATACTAATCAAATAAACTGAAATATAATATATATATATATATATATATATATATACACACACACACAATAATTAACTTTATAAAGTGAAATACACATACAAATTAATTAATAAAGGCTACAATACTAAATAAGTAGGAAAAAAGGAGAAAAAAAATTTCGCACCTGCCCTAGCTATGAGCAGGTGCGAGAACAAGATGAAGAAAGATGAAAGAAAAAAAGGAAAAACTACCTGGAGTTCTCTGTTGAAGTCTTGAACCCTAGCAGTAATTGATTTTGAGAGAAATGGTCTTTACTTAGGTTAGGGGTCTGTTTTGTATAATAAAAAAACAGACCCAAACATTTTTTTCCTCAAAACTGACCCCTCCACCACAAAAGCGAGCGCTTTGTTGCTTCTCGCTTCGCGATCGCTTTGCGCTTCTTCTACTGAAGCGAGCGCTTCGTGTGGTCGCCTCGCCTCAGGCATGGAAAAGCGACAAGGCATCGCTTCGCGTCGCTTTGCGCTTAAAGCGATCGCTTCGTCGCTTTTTAAAACACTGGCTCTACCTTTTGCTTAATGTTTCATTTTCAGGTTTTATGTGTGCCCCTGATCTTCTTCCACTTGACTAAAGTTATCTATATTCACAGATTCAGTCATTTATAAATGCTCTTCCCGAGTATCCATTGCATTCCCATGGATTGATAAATGCTCCAAAGGTGCTTGCTGATGTCGTTGAATCAACTATAGGAGCTGTATTTATTGATAGCAATTCTTCAATTGACACTACCTGGGAGGTATGTTCTCTTCTCTCTCTCTCTCCCAAAGCAGTTCAAAATATTAGCCGTACGTGTACCTCTTCATATGTGAAAGTTTTGATCACGATTCATTTACTTTTCTTGTACTATGGTCAGTAGGAGCTAAGGTTCATACTTGAATCCCCCCCCCCACCCCACCCCACCCCCAAAAAAAAAAGAAAGGAAAAAGGGAACCAGCAAAAGAAAAGGAAAGAGGAGTACCTTTTCCTTTCGCTAAATTTTACATGTTGCATGGAAGTCTACCTAGAGCCTATGCAAATGCTAGGTTTAGCTTTGTCCATTTCTGTCATCTCAAGCATGGCTACAAGGCCGCACACTTGGTGAATTTGTGGCATATAAATTTACTACCCTGTGTACCCTCCCCAGACCCATTGGTAGGATTTTACTGGGTTGTTGTTGTTGTAAATTTACTACCCTATGAATCTCTGTAATTGGATGCTGAAGTAATGACATTTACGTTATAGAAATATATGTGAAATAGAGAACCATTTGAGAATTTGATGAGCTTGGCTCTCAATTTCTTTACTTCAATTCTATCTCCACATTGACTAATGAGAAGATCGGCATGTGAAGGGTAACTTATTTAAGTTCTGCTCTTGATTGGGGCTCAAAATGCATCGCTTGGACAGTATTCTTCTCTTTCCTCGCCTCTAACATATACTGCTTTTGATTTTGTATGACCTGTAGGTAGCCAAGACACTTTTAGAGCCCATAATTACACCGGAAATGCTTCAAACAAATCCGGTGAAGAAGCTCCATGAGACCTGTCAGAAGCATAAACTTAAAGTTCGGGTAGTCGATATGTGGTCACATGATGGGAGTTTTGAAGTTTTTATTGACAATCAACTAAGAGGAAAAGGCATGTGCCATGTAAAAAAAGAAATTGCTTTGAACAGAGCAGCAAACAAGGCATATAATGAAGTTATTAGAATGCTTAGTGTTAGCAATATGAAGATAGCTAATACTTAGCTAATAATCTGGGCTTAGAAATAGAACTATTTGTCTCTATTTTGTTCTTATTGCTCATCTACAACTTTGGGTTTCCAAGGTTGAAACACTGACTCACCAATGAGTTTTTGGTAAGGACACAATTATTGGATCATCTTAACATGAGTTATTAACTTCTATACACTGACAGTGCATAGATTTTCTATGCCATCGAGCAAGAATGACTTATTATGAAAGGCAACTGTCTATATTATGCCTAATTTGGTAGCTGGCCTAAAAACTAATATAAAGAACCTATTATTACCAGTTTAAATGCACTAATTGTGAAAATTATTTACACTTTGTATATAAACTAAATCCTTTTAAATTGAACACATTAGTTCAAATGCAACTTTTCCAACCAAAGGACCCTAAATGAAGGGAACACTTGTATGGTCTTAAAAGGCTTACTTATCTTATAGTTTAGTGGCTTGACCCGTTTTTGGTTTCACTGTTTGTTGTTTTGTCTAGTTCAATAATACTGCTCTTTTCTTTGTAATTTTTACTTTTTTGTTGTAACCTCAAAGTGTTTTTAGTGTCATGTAGGAAAGTCTAATAAGAATATCCTTTTTAGTCAATGGGCAAGCAGACATTTTGTTGTTTTGTAAACAAGGTTTGAATAGTACAATAGTTGAACTCATTTGACCTGTCTGCTAATGATCTGGAAATGAAAGGAAAAAAATCAAATGAAAGAAAAAAAGATTTTTTTCCTTCCTATACACCATTTGAAATCTTATTATCAAAAATGTTCCAGTTTTTATATTTACCCAACCTAAACACGGTTTAGCTACAAAAGATGTACATTTGCTTAAACTAGACTCCTTTTTGCGGTAATCTTCCTTATTTAGACGCGGAATTTTGGGATCACTTATATTTCAGTTAGAGATTTTACAAACGCAATCATCGCACCATAATCAAGGCAAAATATTTGTAGAATCCTTCTAGTACGTTGATTTTCTCTGGTTATCATCGCACCATAATCAAGGTAACATATCTATAGTATCCTTCTATTCTCTGGTTTTCTCTGATTTTCCATAAACAAAGGTTTTGAAGAAAATAATTACAAACAATTAGCTACAATTAAATTGAATTTCGCGATATAATGTTAAAATTAACGGTTATGCTTAAGCTCAATGGTCGGTGGGATATTGTTGGGAGATACAAAGATTTTGATGCTGACGGAATTGTTGTCAATGAAAATTCAAATTATAGTCATTCGAATTCTGCAATTGCAGAGCATCTAATGATCGATACCTCCGCAAAAATCATCGAAATAAAATACACTGTCAACGAACGTTGTCCTCCAATGAAAATTCGGAGCGATATGGGAGTTCGAGTGTATATGGAGACGAAAAAGGAAAACAAAAACTTAGAAATGTATCCGTTGTGTATAACAGTGCGTGATTTCGATTTGGAATGCAATATGTCGAATGCGAGCACAATTGCAGGTTTGCTCTGTTTTTTCATTGCTGATGTTTTTTCAATTTTAAGTGTTCTATAATTTTACTACAAATTATCTACAATAATACTACATAACAAATGCAGCTCAATTGTTATGTCTCTACAAGTATTCTGTCAAATACTGAATACATGAATATAAAGAGGTCTGAATTACTATACTTTTAATTGAGTGCAGGTTCTTCTGATTATCGTAACACTAACGTGGTACAATTGTCAAGTAGTTGTAAAACAATTGGAGAAGTATCAGAAACAATGAAGTTGATTGATATGCAAACATCTCCGGCAATTGTGGAATATGAAAGTATCATCATAACAGAACATACGCCAAATGTAATTGTAGTAGACCAAGTTTACCAAGACAAGCAAACAATTGTCAGTGCGATGAAGAACTATTCTGTCATGAATAAGTTTCAATTTAGGGTGAAAAGGTCTAGCGTAGGGACATTTTATTTGTCAAATTCATATTGTGTAGAAATTGTAGCTTTTTTGTATATAAATTGTTTATTATAATTTGTTGTGCATAAACAGCCTCGTATTCTGTAGCTACAATTAGCATAACATTTTTTGAATTGTGTTTATCCAGTAGCTACTGCCTCATATGTGTTGGAGATAATTGTACGTGGCACTTCAAGACCACCAGCATAAAGACATTGTTCAATGTTCGAAAATTCAACAGCTTGCACACATGCTGTTTGATGGACAACACCTATATACAACACAAACCTACTTCCATGGTAGTTGGAAGCATGCTGATGCCAAAATATGCAGATCCTAAGACAATATACACACCAAAAGACATACAAACTGACATGTTGTCGGATCATGGTGTGAACTTAACATACATGCAAGTTTGGAGAGAAAAGGAAAAGGCTTTGGAATTTTTGAGAGGTCATCCTGCTGATTCCTATAGTCGCTTGCCCGAGTTATTTGTATATTCTGGAGAAGACATATCCGGGTTCGGTAGTGAAATTGCATAAGACTGAAGATGATTGTTTCTTGTATGCATTTGTTGCACTTAGTACGTCCATCAAGGGTCGGGAGCATTGTAGGCCAGGTATAGTAGTCGATGGCACATTCTTGAAGTCGACATATAGGGGAATCATGCTAACAGCTAGCACAATGGATGCAACACGTAATGTAGATTAATTGTAAAAAAATTGTTATAAAGTTATTTTTGAGACTGTATTTTTTATATTTTCAAGTTTTATTACTGAAATTAAATTTCTTTTTGCTATGTATGTGATAGGTAGCGTATTACCACTAGCATAGCAATTCAAACATGCATATAGTGAAAAATCATACTATTTGCTGTACTTAAGCATGACAGGTGGTAAAAAATTTGTTGCAGCCTCTAATTACTCTAGAAAAATTCGAGATTCATCCGGTTACGAAAATTAAGGAGTTATGCCAAAAGAATGGATTGAAAGCAGAATTTGTTGATTCATGGGTGGAAACAGGAGATGTTGAAGTTCATGTTAATGGCAAATTTGTTGGAAAGGGGAAGTTTAGTGGAAAGGAAATAATTGCACAAAATCGGGCTGCACACAATGCTTATTATCAAGTTGTCACAAATTTGAGTATGAAAAAAACTACCGATGATTACCCTTGTGATGAAATACAAAGCTGAAATAGGCATTAATTAGCATATTTCATACTATATTATTGTTATCTCTCATTTGAATTTCGACTTTTTTATAAGAGATTTTTTTGCAGGTAATTTCATAGTAATCTCGTGAAAGGCGAGAGAACAAATATTGCTTTTGGGAAAGCGTTTTCAATCCTTACTATTTTGCTGTCAATACTTTTCTTTTCAGTATTTTCATCTTAATTTTTTTATTCTTGTATTTTCCAAACTCGCTTTGAAAATGCTTTTTCTGAACCGAGGGTCTATCGGATTCAACATATCTACCTCGCACAAGATAAGGGTAAGATATATTACACTCTCCATAGACTCTACTTGCGGGATCACATTGAGTCTGTTGTTGTTGTTTTTGGTTCCGTCACCTAGATATAATTACAGTATGTCGTATCAAAAGGAAATACAACGTAGAATACATGCAAACTGAGAATAATGAAGATTTGGATGGTTAAACTCGGATGGTAAGGTCAGTACTACTCCAAAAAAACAATTCAAAATTGAAAGAATGATGGACGAAGAACAATAAAAATGTAAAGTAGAGGCTTAAATTGTATTAACGAAATATTTTTGTTTCAATTAATTAAAAAAAGTTTAAGTTGTATACTAATGGCATAAAAGATATTTACGGAGTAATATTTGATCGATCAAGCACAAAGCTTATTAGAAGGGCGTTAAATCATTTCTTATAAAAAAAATACTTTTTTTCAAAATTTGAATACGAGACTTTTGGATAAGAATAATGTAATTTCAATCATTCCACCATCTTTTGCTAATAAACTTAATATTTATGACGAGGATAAAATATGAAACTCCCATCCTTTTAAATTTTATGATCTTAATTTCAAGTTCATTTCTAATCTATCTTGGGGAAAGATTTGAGTTTTGATGGGATAAGTGAACCAGAAAACGCTGGTAACATAGTAATATTTGCCCGCTTTGGAGCAAACATGCACGTATATTGATAATTTTAAAGCAGGCATATAAAGGGATTTTTACTTAAATAGTCGATCATATTCATTGGTTATTTTTTCTAATCATATACATAAATTATACATTAATTATACACATACAATACATAAACTATGCATATATTATACCTCCACCGGTTATATTTAGTTTAGGTTATTGGGTGGACGGTTATTTGGATTAATTCTTCATATAATATATATATATATTAAAGGGAGTATTCTCACACTTTATGTATTCAACCTACAAAATTAATGGATATACAACATTTTAGTATTTTAGCACATGCGTAAAACCTTGAGATCAACCTGGGACACTTGCGTCTATACCCGTTTTTTTGGTCACGTTTTAACTTATACCCGCTTTGCAAAAAGAATTACAAGCGTACCCACTTTTTGTATAAACTTCAGGCATACGGGCCTGAAGTAGCAAATGCAATCACACAAACTTCAGCATTCTAGGGGACGGGCATGAAGTTGTTTGTAATTGCTGAACTTAAGCATTCTACTAGCTGAAGTTTTGTTCTCTATTTGTTGTACTTAAGCATGTTTTAGCTGAAGTTTTGTCCTGGATTCAATAGTTTTGTCGTAAAGCTTTTTCAAAAACTTTAACAAAAGATGCTGAAGTTATTTAGTTCATTTGTAAAAACTTCAGCACAAAATAAGCTGAAGTTTTCTCCTGGATTCATTAGTTTTGTCATAAAGCTTTTCAAAAACTTCAACAGAAGTTGCTGAAGTTATTTAGTTCATTTGTAAAAAGTTCAGCACTAAATAAGCTGGAGTTTTGTCCTGGATTCATTACTTTTGTCATAAAGCTTTTTCAAAAACTTCAGCAGAAGATGCTGAAGTTATTTAGAGTCCGTTTGGATTAACTGATTTGAAATAGCTGATAAGCATTAGGTGCTGAAAAGTACTCCCTCCGGTCCAAAATAAGTGATTTTTTGCCTGTTTTCACGCAGATTAAGAAATCCACCTTTTAGTATTAATTAGCAATGAAATTGACCATATTAACCTTTACTATCCCACATAAATACTCATAACACATACTCCAACACTATTTACTCCAAGGGCAATGTAGGAAAAAAATAATTAATACATTCTTGAAATCCGAAAAAATCACTTATTTTGGACCACAAAAAAAATGCCAGAAAATCACTTATTTTGGACCGGAGGGAGTATTTTTTAGTGCTGAAACTGATTTAATAAATAAGCAGTTACGTGTTTGGATACAAGTGCTGAAATTGATAATAAGCTGCTGCAATATTTGATAAAAAAGTGTTGATAAACTCTTTTATGTTAAAATGACTTAAATAACCTTAGAATTGTTTACACTTATAAGGGCGTAATTCTTCACACTTTTAGATTCCAAATCGATACAAATACAAAATATTCTATTTGTCATTTTATTTTTAATACAATTGTGCTTATGATAAATATAATTTTTTATGATAAGTTATAATAATTAATAAATTGTTAAAAGTTTCTTAGTAAAAAATAAACCTAAATAGGACAAAATATTTGAAGAGAAACAAACATTGATACACCAAAATTTGATATGTTCTCATTTATTACATACAGTTGAAAAATTAATACATAATCACATAATATGCAAAGGAACAGAGAATCTACTTTTCTTAAATAGTCAATGAGAATTGTAGACATGAAGAGGCGGGGGAGGGGTTAGGTTGAAATAGTAGTTGAGGCAGTGAGTATCGATTTAAGAGTTTTGTTCTAAAAAGAACATTTTAAGGACAAAATAGTAAAAAAAAATTGTCAAACTTAAAGTGCTTATAAGCTAAAAATTCATAAGCTGGGGGTGACCAGCTTATGACTTTTGGCTTATTTTTGACTTATAAGCACTTGGCTTATAAGCACTTTTAACTTTACCAAACGCGTGGATAATCCGAAAAGTGCTTATAAGCTAGTTTGACCAGCTTATAAGCTTAGCCAAACACCCTCTTAGTTCTTTTGTAAAAGCTTCAGCACTAAATAAGCTGAAGTTTAGTTTTGTCATAAAGCTTTTTCAAAAACTTCAGCAGAAGATACTGAAGTTATTTAGTTCATTTACAAAAACTTTAGTACTAAATAAGCTGAAGTTCTGCACAGGTAACCGGAAGAAGGAGCGCCTGAAGTTATAAAACTTAGGGTATAAGTTAAATAATTTTAAAAATAGGGGTACAGGTTAAATGGGGGCGATCAAATAGGGCGCCCCGTGCAATTTTTACGATCAACCAGCAGACAATGTTGAGTCGTTCACGAGTTGTAGAAATGACCTTTAAAAGGCTGCTATTTAAGAATTAGTCAGTGCATCCTGAATTTTAGTTTTCCAGTTCAGTTATTTAGACTAAATTTGTCCCGAAGTTAAGATTTTAGGATAAAATTTCAGGACATAATAAGTACTTACCGCTAATCTCTAAATACTATCCTTGAAATTGGCTATCTGTGCACTTACCCCTCACGAGTTTGATATTGTCACGACCCGATTTCCGGAGTCGTGATGGCGCCCGTCGTGGAACCAGGCAAGCCACCCATTCATCTAAGCTAAATTCAATTACCAGTAAAATATCATTTTTAACAAGTCTCGGGATAATAATAATAATAAATCTGAAGTTTGAAACAATATCTTAAGCCAAAACTTAAATTCTATAACCCCGGATCCAGTGTCACACAGTCATGAGCTACTATAACATAAAGTAACGAAAAGAGGAATGGACAACATAGTCTAAAAAATAAATGACAACAGGTAGAGTAAGAAAGAGATGACGAGATCACGATCTCCAGCTGCTACCTCGACAACTCTGATGAAAACTCTGACAGCTACTCAATGACCAGAGTCGGGTCCCGATGTACCTGGATCTGCACACAAGGTGAAGGGGTAACGTGAGTACACCAACTCAGAAGTAACGAACCCAAACTATGGGCTGAGAGGTAGTGACGGACTAAACCTCCGATATTTACAAATAACAATGTATAAACTTGGGCATAACAGTAATATAACTAATGATAAACAAAATGCATCAAATATGTCTGTACGATCTACATGCCAGCATAAGATCACGAGAAATCAGGAATGGTATGTACACAATATCCCAACTCTTACAAGGGAGTCCACTCAGTACTGGAATTGGCCCCCAGGCCCAGGGAAAATCCATCCCGGATTATACATGAACACTAGTGAGGTAGTCACTCAGTATTGAGGAAAAAGGGCAATCAGCCCCACAGAGAAGATCCATCTCCGGAACATATCACTCGGACAAGATCCATGTCCAGGGACGATCCATCCCTCAATATATATCAATAACTTCGGGCAAGATCCATGCCCAGAGAAGATCCATCCCTCAATATTTGTGCGCTCGCTTGGGGTGTAAAGACTCCGGAGGGGCACCTATAAGCCCAAGCGCTATATCAAGCCAACAAAGGCATGATTCGAGGATCGCTGCGATGCGCAGTCCGATCTCATAACAGTCTCAATATCAGGCTCTCGGCCTCACTCAGCCAATACTTTCCAGTCTCAAGGCTCACAGGTATAAGAACCAGCCCAAAACAATGATAACATGTATGTAAACTAACAAATACTGAGATTGCGGTATGAAACATATGCTATAACAGGATTGAGTACATGAAAGCAATTAGTCACAAATAGAGACAGCAATAACTGACCACTCGGGTCTAAACATATTGGGCGTGAAGTGTTAGCATTTATACTTAACATGATTTCTAATATGTTTAAATTAATTACAACCGTTGCAGTACAAGTATCAGCCTGAAATAACCATTAGGCAGTGCCATGGGATGAGCCAGAAATACAAACATTCGGTGTACGCCCGCACGCCCGTCACTTGGCATGTGTGTCACCTTAATTAACATAAAATATCAGGCAGTTTGGGGTTTCGAACTCTCAGTTCCAAGTTTGGAAACGTTACTTACCTCAAAACCGGCTAAAATACTACTCCATAGTGCCCTTGCCTCTAAATTCGGCCTCCGAGTGCTCCAAATATACCAAAAATAAGATTTATACCATCACAATATGCCAAGGAATGAAACCCAATCGAAATTTATCAAAAGTATTCAAAAATTCCGAAATTGGCCAAACCCTACCCCCGGGCCCACGTCTCGGAACTCGATAAAATTTACACCAAAACGATCCTCATCCTCTCACGAGTCTATACATATCAAGAACACAAAAATCAGAGTCCAAATGACCCCTCAAATTACCATTAGAAGGTCCCTTAATCTCAAGCCTTAATTACCTCTTTTACACTGATTTCCCCCAAATTAACACCACTAATTAGGTCTTTAATCACGTATAATCGAGTTATGAAGTCCAAAAATCCTTACCTCAATGAAGAACTATGGTCTCCCTCTTCAAAACCCCTCCAAAAGCTTGAAACCCGTATGAAAATGGTGAAGAGAAGACCCAAAATTTGCTAAGTCCACTTTATATACTTTCTGCCCATGTTTTTCGCACCTGCGGTCCTACTCCTCGCACCTACGGACCCCACCTGCGGTTTTTCATTAAACAACCCAATCTCGCACTTGCGGCCTGGGTGTCGCACCTGCGGTCCCGTAGATGCGCCCAAACATCCGCTTATGCGGTTTTCCCTCACATGGGCCTCAACCGCACCTGCGACCTTCCTGGCCGCTTCTACGGCTCGCACCTGCGGTCCAATATCCCCAGGTGCGGAAATGACAGCACCAGCAAAAACATTCTAAAATCCCCATTGACCACTCAAAACTATCCCGAGCCCCTTCGTACCCCAACCAAACATACCAACACATTACATAACCTCATTCAAACTTAGTCGAGCCTTCGAAACGCCAAAAACAACGCAAAAACACCAAAATCACATCGAATTCAAGCCTATCAACTTTGAAATTCCTAAATTCCATCAACGATGCCAAAACCATCCAAAACACCTCCGATTGACCTGAAAATTTGCACACATGTCCAAAATGACATTACGAACCTGCTCCAACTATCGGAATGGAATTCCGACCCCGATAGCCTATATTCCACTGCCGACCAAAAATCACCAAAAACTAACTTTCGCCAATTCAAGCCTAATTCTACACCTGAATCGAAATTACATTTCGAACACACTCCTAAGTCCCAAATCACCTAAGGAAGCTATGTGAACCATAAAATCCGCATTCCGAGGTCGTTTACCAATAAGTCAACTCCCAGTTGACTTTTCCCACTATAAGGCTATTTTTAGAGACTAAGTGTCTCAATTCTCACTACAACCATTCCGAACCCGAG
>ML291851.1:705-11068 GCA_005239495.1 Nicotiana undulata
GCATTTGGGATAACATTTGGGATATGCCGTCGCATTTCACTCCTTAATTTTGACTCAACTTTCTGTTGCGGTATGCGACCCTCAGGCTTGAAATGCGATTCGCATGTTGAAGATGCGATCGCATTTGACCATTTTCCTTCTCTTTTCTCTTCTTTTAACTTCCTTTTGCATGGTCTTGAGTGTTTACACCTTGTGTACTTCAAAATACCAAAATTCTATGATTAATAAGAGTAAATACTCTTGAAACGAGCCCTAGTCTAAGCAATATGGTATTAAATGTGCCAAAATTCTCCGGCACATCAATGTCTTTTAGGCTGACCGATGCCCCAACAGCGTTCATGTAATAGATTGACGGTGCATGCAGTCGTGTTATAACTCCTTTTTTATTGTGTTCATGGATGACATCATGGCGTACTCCCGTAGCCAGGGATAGCATACTCAGCATTTGATGTTGGTATTACAGAGATACAAGGAGGAGAAGCTTTTTGCGAAGTTCTCCAAGTGTGAATTGTTGGCTTAGTTAATGTAGCATTCTTGGTGGCGTCCAGTTAAGATATCTATGTGGTCAGACGAGTGTGAGTAGAGCTTCCAGAAGCTTAAGAATTCCTTGACCACATCCCCAGTGTTAGTATTGCCATCAGCTTCAGGTTCTTATACCGCTTAATGGGATGTCTTGGGGGCAAGCAATGGTTGTGTTCTACTGTAGAAAGGTATAGTGATTGTGTGATAGCTATGATTTTCATAAGTGTATTGGGAGATATCATTTTGAGGTTAAGTAGGTAGGGGTATCTCCTGCGGGTTGTCTTGAGGTGTGTGACCCTTATGTTTATCTGTAGTAAGTTCTCTCTATCCGTAAATAAGGTATATTGTAATCTGAGTTTAGATCACTTGTGAGAGTTGGAATGACAATTACAATGGTGAATGCTAGATTTGCATAAGAATTGAGGGTTAGATGGTTTGGGTCATATGAAATTATGAAGGATTTAATTGAATCCCACTACAGTATGGCGGCAATGGTAATGTGTGGGCATCGTGAGTTATTGTTTGTCTTGATCTTTGGCTTTGATCCAAGTGGGGGAGTCCGCTAATGATAATTTGATTACATGATTATGTGTTGTATTGGTTTCAGTTCGAGGTATGTTGCTGAATCAGTTATGACCTGTAGAGGTGGAGTCTAGGAAGGACTCGAGTGATGGAAATTTCTTCGATACAAGTTGTAATGTACTTTACGGATAGTGGAATTCATTGAATGATGGAGTTGTAATAGTAAGTGTAGAGTGTGCAATGTATGAGTGTGCTTGTTACTTCAATGGCGTGGATTACTTTCCTAGTATGTTGATTGCAAGCGGGGTCAGGTCATTCTGTTTACTTGGTTAGTGTAATTGAAATTGCGTAGAACAAATGACGTTCGATAATGGTTTAGACAGATTCAAGGTTATATGTAGCGATCGAGGATCTTCAAGGTGTGAGAAGGGCTAGAACTGAGATTTACGGGGAAGGTGTCAAGGCTTGTGGTGTATTTGCATTATCATGGATTATATCCATCAGTATCATGAAGGTGAAGATAATGACTTTAAATTCGCAGGAAGTCTCGTTAGGGTAAATACTTCTAATGTGGTGCTTTGGGGATATTTGAGAGAGTATTCAGCAGCTTATGAGCCTTAGACAATATATTTTTATGCTCGGGTTTCGTGCGGTGAGTCGGGATTGTGATTTGCGGTATTATGGCAAGAAGAAGTATCAATTTGAAGGTAAGTCAGGAGGAACATGGATAAATAGGACAGCTTGGTAGTAGGTCAGATCAGCATGATAAGGTATATGGTTAGTTCTTTAGGTGTTTATGAGGTATTGAGTTGTTATCTTAGAAATTGTCTTAGAATTTTATGACATGCGTAGCTTGTTTGAGTTAGAAGGATTCAGTCCTGGCGGTTTGGTGTTGTACAAATGTGATTCGAAAGTTCTTGATGATTTCTACAACGGTTAGAAATGTATATTTTCTACTGGCATGAGGGTCATGTGATGTATGGTGACTTTGCTTCTAAATGGGATAAATGGAAAGTTCTTGGCTAGTTGGGTACGTAGTTGTTTGTGGCTAGGAAGGGAGCATGATGTTTTGATATTTATCATAGGATGCATGGCGTATGCAGTATTTTGTGTATAGTGGAGAGTGGCATAGGTGAGGTCACGGTTCAGTTTTGGAAGGAAGGTCAGAACTGGCAGTTTCAGATGATTAGGTAAAGGATACCACTATTGGGAGGCTGGATGAGAGTATACATTCATAAAGGACAATTTGCTTAAGACAATGTGTTTGAGTAAGGGTGCATCATTGGTGTTACGACGCTCTCTTGTTGGATCGACTGCCGATATTCAAGTTTGTTGATGGCACAAAAGAATTATAGGAGTATCCCCGTGGAATGATTGAGTATTAGAGGCATGTTATATGGTTGAGTGGTGGAATTGGTATCATATATGGCAATTGGTGCGCCTCATGGATTTTGAGACGGGGAGTTTTCATGAACATTGTAGTTGTGAACTACGAGGATGCGAGCAAAGCTAGTCAGGTGTTAGTATATGTCATGATTCAGTCGTCATGAACGTTCAGAGAGTTATCTACCTGTTGTGGGTGACCAGAGTTGACTTAGAGTTATTGGTAGGCCAGTATGGGCGTTGCAGGATTGAGACGTATTGGTTATGTTCTTTCTGGTTCAGGTGGCATGGCATCATCCGATTTTCCCGTGGTTATGGCAATGCACTTTGAGTAATTGATGTCTAATTTCACATGGTTATTGATTTTGAGCAAGGTGGCTTGGAGTATGTCATGTGGTCCAGCGGTTGGATGGGATCATGCTTTGCAGCTCAGTTAGGTAGAGGTATGATCCTTGGTGTCGGATTTGTGCGATATGGTTTCACGATGTGTATCAGGCTTTTAGCATGATGTGGTAATGGCAAGTGAAATGGCAGGATAATCCTCTCGTGTGAGTCTTCTCTATTTTATGAATTGAGCTCTTAGGATGTTGTTATTGAGTGTACAAGTTGCACAAGTATGGATATGGATGGTATTGATGCTGAGCGGGCGAATGGTTGCTGGTTTTTACGTGTTTCTTTCATCATCGGCACCATATGAAGGTGTTAAAGCAAGGCTTTGTTTGATAAGAGGTTATTTACCAGTGTTAGGTTGTTATGAGCTGCGATTGGGATTAGGAGTCATCGCTATGAGTGTTGAGTCATGCGGTATATTATGTGACTTAATCTTGTGTTGCGGATATGGCTTGATATAGTGTGTTCAGACTATTTCAGCTTATAGTTGTGGGATTAGAACTTGTAAATCATTCCAGAGGTGGAAAATTAGTTCTAAGGTTTATGGGTCAGGATCGGACTTCGAAATTTCAACTATGTTGTGCTATTAGACCTATATGGGGTAAGGTGACATGAAATCACCTCCGAATATATGCATGGTAGGTTACACAGCAATTTTGGTGGTGTTTGGAACAATTCTTGGCATGTTCGAGGACGAACGTCTGTGTAAGTGGGGGAGAATGTAACGACCCGACCGGTTGTTTTGAGCTCTAGCGCGTCGTTCAACAGTTGGAAGTCATGAACAACTTCATTTCAGGTACTATGACTTGTGCATATGGTCAGAGTTGCGATTCAGGAAGTTCGAAGTCAAATTGGAAAGAAAATTCTCATTTCGGAAGCCTTAAGTTGAAGAAATTGACTAAGATTAGAATTTGGAGTTAACGACCTCAGAATCAGGATCGAAAGGTTCCAGCATGTTCGTATGATGATTTCGGGCTTGGGCATATGTCGGGATCATGTTTGGATAACCCGCGAGCATTTCAGTGTATATTGTGGAAGTCAGCATTTTTGAAAGAATTTCCTAAATTTGGCTGGAAGGCATTTCAGTGTTATAGATGTCAGTTTGGGATTCCAAGTCTGGGAATAGCTCTGTATGGTGATTCTGGAGTTGGGAGGGCGATCGGAAGTGAATTCGGATATCCGTAGGTTATTTTGAAGTCGTTTGGCTAAAGATAGAAATTTGAAGGTTTTGAAGAATCCGACCGGAAGTGGAAAATTTGATATCGGGGTCGGAATGCGATTCCAGAAGTTGGAGCAGGTCCGTAATATCGAATATGACCTGTGTGCAAAATTCGGGGTCAATCAGACGTGATTTGATAGGTTTCGGCATCGAATGTAGAGGTTTAAAATTTCAAAGTTCATAAAGTTTGAATTGGAGTACAATTCATGGTTTCGGCGTTGTTTGATGTGATTTGAGACCTCGATCAAGTTCGTGTGGTGTTATGGGACTGAGTCTTGTGATTGGACGGGGTCCCGGGGGCCTCGGGTGTTTTTTGGGGTGGTTTCGGATCATTTCGGGCTCTTTTGAGATGGCTATTGCTGGTGTCTGGTGTTGTTCTTCGCGTTCGCGGGGAGCCGTTCGCGTTCGCGAAGAAGAATTTTACATCAGAGACTTTGCTCTTCGCGTTCGCGAACAGTGCCTCGCGTTCGGGAAGAAGGAAAATATCTGCTGCGCAGGTCTGACTTCGGAGCCTCATATCTCACAATTTATAAGGAATTTTGAGATGATGTAAAATGACTTTTGTATCCCTTTATGTCTAGTTTCTAGAAATTTAAACCATTTGTCATTTGGAGTTTTTTGGAAAAGGTTATGACTATTCTACTAGAGGATGGTTGAGAAGAGTAAATAGGAACCTGGAATTTTTGTTCTATGCGTTCGCGGTGGTATACCGCGTTCGCGAAGAGTAAATGGGGGAGCTGGTTGTTTGGTTCTATGCGTTCGCGGTGGTATACCGCGTTCGCGAAGAGTAAATGGGGGAGCTGGTTGTTTGGTTCTATGCGTTCGCGGCGAGGTACCGCGTTCGCGATGAAGGATTTACCTGGGCATATTTAAATAAACCCTCCGCGACTTAAACCTTATTTTCACCATTGTTGTACGGAAAATAGCGTTTGGGGACGATTTTGAAGAGGGAAATCCTTGTTCTTCATAGAGGTAAGTATTTTGATCATTAAAACTCGATTATGGATTATTATAGAACATTAAACCAGTGTAAATTCATGGAACATCAGTAGAAAAATTGGGTTTTAGGGCTTGCGATTATGAGACCTTTAAGGGTCGATTTGAGAGGTCAAACGAACTCCGATTTTAGTGTTCTTTATATGTACGGACTCTTGAGAGGACGAAGAACACTTTTGTATAAAAAATTCTAAGTTTCGGAATGCGGGCCCGGGGGTCGGGTTTTGACCGAATTCGGACTTTTGAGCTAAATTTGATATCTTTCGATTGGAATTGTTCCTTAAGCACATATTGATGATAAAAATCTGAACTTGGTAGATTTGGAGCCTTCAGAAGTTGATTCGAAACGCAAGCGCATTTGCGGAATAGATTCCGAGCTAGTTTTGAGGTAAATAATGTCTTTAAATCCTGTCCTGAGGGTATGAAACCCCGGACTATGCACCCTTTCACGGGTTTTGAGATAAAAAGGTGAAAACTTTGGAAACATATTTCCTATTTAGGCGACTATTGAGTTGCTTAAATAGTATTTATATATTATGATATGTTTTGGGCTGTAAGCCATGTTTGTGGCCTAGTGCCGATCTGTTTACCCCTTGGGGGATGTGTTTATTATATTTTCCTCACTGATATGTTATGATTTTTCACTTAATCTTTTCTATGAAATTGTTTTGACACTCAGAGTATTTTGAACTACTTCTTGAAAATGAAACATTATTTTGGGTCGAGAACCCGGTATATTTTGGCCTGAAGGGCAAATTGAGAGTGTCTGACTGAGTGAGGCATAATTGAGAGTGTTTGACTGAGTGAGGCTGCCTATATTGTGAGGAGGTTATAATATGAGTGAGGTTGTTAGCCTATATTGTGAGGATGTTATGATATGAGTGAGGCTGCTGGCCTATATTGTGAGGATGTTATGATATGAGTGAGGCTGCTGGCCTATATTGTGAGGATGATATGATATGAGTGAGGCTGCTGGCCTATATTGTGAGGATGTTATGATATGAGTGAGGCTGCTGGCCTATATTGTGAGGATGATATGATATGGGTGAGGCTGCAGGCCAATATTGTGTGTGATTTATTCCATGCTGTGGCTTATTATTGTGCTTGGGCTGTAGGAGCCCCTCCGGAGTCTGTCCACACCCCCAAGGAGCGCCGGTACCGATTGAGTGATGCCCGCGGGGCTTATGCTGAGTGAATGTGAGGATGCCTGATGGGCAGAGTGATTGTGAGGTTGCCTGATGAGCAGAGTGATTGTGAGGTTGCCTGATGGGCAGAGTGATTATGAGGTTGCCTGATGGGCAGAGTGATTGTGAGGTTGCCTGATGGGTTGTTACTGAAAAATATTGTTACGAAAAATGATTATGGCCCGAGGGGCAGTTTTATGAAATGTTTTACTGAGCTTTCAAACTATGATTTACTTCGTTTTCAAATTGGGTTTTACTGAAAATTTACTGAGATCTACTGATATTGCACTTGTTTTCAAAAGATTTGTGGAAACTGATTTCAAGCTTATTATTTGATGAATATTGCATGGTGACTTGGTGTTTTACTAGTTTTGTGGAATTGTGTATATGTACTGTGTGTTTATATTACCCAGACTGTGATTTATTTTCATTACTACTGAGTTGGCGTACTCATAAAGACTCCATGTGCCTCTGTGCCCAGATTCAGGTACCGATTTGGAGAAGTAGCTGCCTTGTTCGTTAGCAGCAGTTTACGGGATTTCGAGGTAGTAGTCCATCATCCACAGCTTCTCCATTTCCCTTCCTTATTTAGTTTTAGTATTTGATTCAGAGACATATATTATAGTTTTAGCAAAGTTAGATTTACTTATTCTTAGATGCTCATGACTATTGACTCCAATTCTTGGGAGGTTATTTAGGATATTATGGGGACGCTAAGA
Source organism: Nicotiana undulata (assembly GCA_005239495.1). NCBI lineage: Eukaryota > Viridiplantae > Streptophyta > Magnoliopsida > Solanales > Solanaceae > Nicotiana > Nicotiana undulata. The sequence continues at coordinate 7,641 of ML291851.1, forward strand.
CTTATTTATATTATTTATGCTATGGTTGCTTGCTTATTATTTAATTGTGAACTGTTATAATTGAACAAAAGCGTAGTAAAGTGATGCTTGGCTAGCGTAGTTCCACGATAGGCGCCATCACCGCACGTTAGGATTTGGGGTCGTGACACGTGTCCGTTTCCTAAAAATGTTTACCAAAGACAACTAAAACCAAATTTTAACTCTAGAAGTTTCTATTTCTCGCATTTTCACAACAAAGCTTTCCAGATTCACGCCCTGACTGTGCACGCAAGTCGAGGTAATTAAAATTAGTCTTTTTAAGTCTAATGAGCCTGGAATAAAGTCTTAATCCATGATATGACCATTTGGGTCATCACATCAAGGCTCCCTATAGTACAGTAATTTTCATTTTTGTCATTCATTGGAACTGGTCTGTAATATTAATTCTTGTAAAATTAGATATGGGGTTATTAGTAAAACTGGGGAGGAGCTCTATATATCTTTAGTATATTCGGGTAGTAAGCATGCTTATAGGTTATTGTGATGATATCTATATGCATTTGAAACCATGTTTATAGTACTCGACTCATTATTTGTCATAAATTTCCATTTTTCATCCTAAAAATCTTGCTTCTAGGTCATTTATCAATTCTGCATTAATAATCATGTTGTCAAACCTTCATGTGTGCATTAGAAATCATGTTTCTATGACCTTTTATTGCACTCACTTAGATATCATGCCTATAGGAAAAACATATAAAAAATCAGTTTCGTCGCTTAGTCGTCATGCCTATAAGTAATTAGTATAAATACAGTCTCAACACTTAGATATAATTCTTATAGAGATAAATATGTAAAAATCAGCTTCTATGTCATGAAATAACGCTTCTGATCATTTTTCAACGCCTAGAAAGCATGCCTATAGGGTCTAAAAGAAAATAAATCTGTCTGTTTATGTCACGACCCGAAATCCCACCTTCGGGTCGTGGCTGCGTCTAACGGTGAACCCGCTAGACAAGCCAACGTTTGAACTAGGCAAAACTCATTAACAACTAAAACGAGCAAGCTAACTAAGGCATCGATGGCCCACAATGTGAAATTTAGCAAATAACCAAAATATAACATAGCAATTTCGAAATAAAACCCATATACAAAAGCCCAGAACTGGTGTCACATACTCACGGACTATCTAAGAGATTACTACAACCAAAAGGTCTGAAATAAATACATAGGACTATATTTGAAATACAGAGTAAGACAAAGCTGAAAGTGGGAAGTAGAAGGTGACGTCAAGGCCCACGAACGCTTGCGGATCTACCTCGAAGTCTCCTGTATAACTGATGAGATGCTCCGATCGTCAGTGGTCACCGGGTCCGGCTGCGTAGTCTGCACATCATAAAGAAGTGCAGGTGTAGCATCAGTACAACCGACCCCATGAACTGAGTAAGTGTCGAGCCTAACCTCGGCGAAGTAGTGACGAGGCTAGGACCAACAACAACATATGTACCTGTGCAATTTTATATAATACAGGAAAAATGGCAACAGAAGTAAGCAAGTAAGACAGATACGGGGAGAACATGCTGGGGTGATAGGGGTAACAATATACTAGCACGGCAGAACAGGGTAATAAATGAAACGAAAAGATAAGGCAGAAATTTAACTTCTCAAACATATAATGAACATAAAAGGCACGGCATGTCCCCTCGTGCATAACCTCACAATCACTCGGCACAGAATGTCCCCTCGTGCATATAAAATAACACTCGGCACGGAATGTCCCCTCGTGCATATATAATAACACTCGGCACGGAATGTCCCCTCGTGCATAACCTCACAATCACTCGGCACGGAATGTCCCCTCGTGCATATATAATAACGAACAGTCAGCACAACATGTCCCCTCGTGCGACAAATAATAAAACAAAGCAACAATGATGTGAAAGTCAACAATACAAAGTCTCAAGTGCATGGAAATATTCAATACAATTATATTATCCCAGCAAGGAGAAACATCAATTACAAACTCAACAATGCCTAACAAGGGTCTCAGTTATCACCAATCTCGCATCAGAATTACAATTTCAACAATGTAAGCCCCAACTGAAATAAATTACTCAATAACTCTTCACGTCATGAAACAACATCAAGGTATCACTTTTTAATTCACCAATTACTCACGGGGCGGAGAATATTAAGAACATAGTAAGTTCCCTCACAAATGACTCACGGGCATGCCTGACCGCAACGCATAGGCACTCGTCACCACGCCTATACGTTGGACATGAGTTAAACATAGCAAGTAAGACTCTATACCTAATCCCTCAAACTGAGGTTAAGCCAAACACTTACCTCGGCTCCAACGAAAATGCAAGTCAAGCCTCAATCACAGCCTTTCCTCTCGAATTCAACTCCGAATCGGGAATATCTAAACACAATGGATTTATTAACATCAATAAGTACTCAATAAACCAATTCCCAACCAAATTATACATTTCCTACATTTCCTCCGACAAAACTAAAATTCGACCTCGGGCCCACACGTTCGGATTTTCGAAAATTCATGAAGGAATTAATTACCCGGAGCCTAATGATCGAAGTTATGTAATTTATACAAGAATTCATGGCCTAACATGGAAAATCCCAAAAATCCTCAAGAACCCTAAAACTACTACCTAATTCTATGATTTTTAGATGATTTAGTAGTGAATTTAACTAGGAATTAGTGTTTGAAACTAGTAAAACTATGAAATTTACTTACCTCAATTACAATGGAGGAAGGTTCTTAGAGAAGCTCTCTAAAATCTTGAAGAGGAAGATGAAAATGGTGGAATAAGGCTAAGTCCCGTATTAATAACACTGCCCAGTGATTTCTTCACTGCGGTCGCGACAAGAGGACTGCGATCGCGAAGGCCAACTGGACAGACCTCCGCGATCGCGGCAAAGGTCCTGCGATCGCGAAGAATAGCTGGCAAGACCTCTGCGATCGCGGCAGGGGTCCTGCGATCGCGAAGAACAAACTCACCCAGCCCAGACACGACTAAATGTGATCGCATGCAATGGGCTGCGATCGCGAAGGCCAACTGGACAGACCTCTGCGATCGCGGCAGGGGTCCTGCGATCGCGAAGAACAAACTCACCCAGCCCAGACACGACTAAATGTGATCGCATGCAATGGGCTGCGATCGCGAAGGTGTGGAACCCAGACATCTGCGATCGCGAAGAGGAGGCTGCGATCGCAGTGAACAATCACAAGCCCAACAAAATCCTTCTCCGCGATTGCAACCCACCTTCTGCGATCGCAGAGAAGGAAACCAGATAGCAGATTTTCTGTTTTTTTCAACTTAGCTCCCAAGGGTCCGAAACACCCCCGAGCCCCTCGGGACCCTGTCGAAAAGCACCGGCAAGTCTGTATTCATGATACGGACTCGCTCGAACTTCCGAAACATGAA
>ML291852.1:0-12045 GCA_005239495.1 Nicotiana undulata
ATTCAACCCTTCCTTCATCCCCAACCTCCATTAGCGAGCCTTGAGCTCATTTTTCCTCCCTTGTTACTCGGGTAAGCTTCGTAACCTTGTTTTCGTTCAATTAGCATCATTAATCACTAGAAAGCTAGGCCTAAACTCATGAAATCAATTAGGAAAGTGGGGTTTTTGGGTAGTATTAGGTTTTTGGAATTTTTGGGTGATTCAATCCCAATTTGGGGTCGAATCTTAAAACAAATTGTATATTCTTAATCGTGGGGATATGGGTGATCGGGTTTTGGTCCGAACCACGAGTTTCGACCACGTGGGCCCGGGGTTAAATTTTGGAATTTTAGGAAGAATGATTAGAAATAGATAATTAGACTACGGGTTTGATTTATTGAGTCATTATTGATACACTCAAATTTATTATGCTTAGATATTGTGGTTCCGAAGTTGAATTCAAAAGGAAAAGCGGTCTTAGAGGGTTGATTGCTATATTTTGGACCCGAGGTAAGTGTCTTAACTAACTTTGGTGAGGGAATAGGTATTAATTGCTATGTGCTAAGTGAATATCATGTTCATTGCATAGGTGAGGTGACGAGTACCTATGCAATGTGTGTCAAGCATGCCCGTGAGTCTATTTTGATATAAATCGCAGTATTTCTTCCATGCTCAGTATATTATGAAATTGTCTATACTCGGTGACTTATTCTTGGTTTAAAGTATTGTTCATTGAGTTTGAGAAAGTGTTGATACGAATGGTAATACAAGTGTAGAGAACGTGATTAAAGTGATTGGTTATAGCTGAGACCCTTGCCGGGCATTCCTTGAATNATTATTTTTTGGTGAGGAAGAGTGTAAAGCACGAAGGGTGATTCCGTGCCATCATACTTGATTTCATTGCATAGTGAGGAAGAGTGTAAAAGCACGAAGGGTGATGCCGTGCCATGATTTTATTGATTATAAGCACGAAGGTAAATACCGTGCCATGATGTTATTTATTATACGCACGAAGGTAAATGCCGTGCCATGATTCATTGTACATTGCATTGTGAGGAAGAGAGTAAAAGCACGAAGGGTGATGCCGTGCCATTATATTTGATTGAATTGCATTGTGAGGAAGAGAGTAAAAGCACGAAGGGTGATGCCGTGCCATTGTTTATTTTTCCGATATTTATTTATTTCGTTGTCAATTATATTGGCTTGTTTCACTGGATTACTTCTATCTGTCGATGTAGTTGTTTCATTCCCCTTGTTCCCCTTTTTCTGCTCCTGTATCCCCTACTTGCTGGTTTAAACCATGCTTCATGCTATTTCCTATTACCTGTTGTAGAATAGGACAGGTTATCGTTTAAGTCAAGTCTAGCCTCGTCACTACTTCGGCCGAGGTTAGGCTTGGCACTTACTCAGTACATGGGGTCGGTTGTACTGATACTACACTGCACTTCCTTGTGTTGTGCAGACCCTGCTACCGGACCCCGTGGAGCGTTCTGAGGGAGATACCTTCAGTCCACGTCAGAGCTTCGAGGTATACACTGGCGTTCGTGGATCCCGAGGCTTCTCTCCTTTATCGTTTCATTGTCTTTCTTATTATTTCCAAGACAGTGTAGTATTTTCATTTCCAGACTTGTATTTAGTATTCCAGTAGTTAGTCCGTGAGATTGTGACACCCCGGTTTTGGGATTGTTCGTGGTAGATATCCTATCATTTCGTTTTGAGTTTTTCTAAGATATTGTTATTATTTCTCTGCTGTGAAACAATTGAAGGGATTTGAAAGGCCCGGTAAAGTTTGAGAGTTACTAGTGTGGGAAGTGTTACGTTGTTTAAGTTTATCATGTCTTTATTCTTCACATGCTTAAGGTTTTCCTTATCTTTATTAAGAAAATGTTTACAGGATTTTGTTGGAAATTTGTTAAAAGTGACGAACCATCGTTTCGCTCAGTATTAAATGATTATAAATTACTATTGCAAGTTATACGTTGGCTGGCCTAGCGGGTTCAACGTTAGGCGCAGTCACGGCCCAAAGGGTGGGAATTTGGGTCATGACAACAGGATAGCACATAATATCAACAATCCTTACACACACATGGCACTTGACTCACTCAATACGGTTCTGTGCGACTCTCAAGTCAAGCAAGCATAGCAAATTCAGAATTTTTAAGCAACAATGCACTAGGTAGCATACAAGTCAATCAACTAAGAAAAGGGAGTCAAAGAGTAGGCTACTTAATTTACTTGGGTATTACAATTCAAATCATATATGCAGGAAGTCAGAGCGCATGTCATAACTTAACTAGCCATCATCAAACATGTCAATAGGTACCTCAGAGCAATCTCAATTTTCTTCCTTAACCTACCCCTAAGAGGGAAAAAAAGGAAAATTAATAATAAAAACTAAACTAAAATACCTGGTTCAAGATACACCCTTGGAAAAGAACCGGGGTCAAAATTCAACTTTTGCGTTTTTGCTCCGATTTTGCTCCAATTCGCGCCATTTCGTCCCAAATTGCATTCAAATGATTCCTGCACATAGAAATACTGTTATTTAGCACAAATCATCATATTAAACATCTTAAATCTACGAGATATGAGAAACATGTGAGACGATTTATATCAAAATATGCATACATTAAGCCGATTATCAACACCCCACACTTAGACTCTTGCTCGTCCTCGAGCAATGGAACTATATGAACACCCACGAAATGTGGTTAGCAATATCAAAGAGAACTTCACAATTAATTCAATCAAACACCCTACCTTTTGACTATAATCGTTATTGGCAATTAAGCATGAACACACAATTTTCACATTCTTCCCGCTTTCAAACTAGCCCAAGTGTATACAATGCTATTAAACCAACTCAAGCAACCTCTCCACAATCACCTTACCTCAAAAGATGACTTGTTACACTGAGCATCCTCAAATTACACACTCACCCAACAAAAGAAAGTGTACAACATCACCAATCCATCATGAGACCAAGTGCCCTCACCACAAACAAAAGAGTGAATATCAAAGTCCACTCATTCAAATATATCATTGAGCATAATATAAGGAGATCACACAAGTGAACAAAATTCACTAACTCTCACAAAGAGTTATTGTGCATCCCATGGTTATACTATAAGCTTGCCCGTAGTGTATATCTCTACTAATCTAAGCTAGCCAAATTTAGGATCAATTAGGACTTTAAGGTTGTAATGTTGGCTAAGGGACGGGTATGATATATTTAAGAATAGTGACTAACCCTCCTAAGCAATTTAATAAACTACACTCACAATTCAAGCGCAATTTGTTCTCAACCCATTCACTTGTCGTACATCATAACTAACATAGCCCTCTTCTCCATTAAGCACCTCTATGGTTTCACTAGCCCGAGTGAGAATGATTAGGAGATGTGTGTCTTTCTACAATATTTGAACTTTTATTTTATTTTTCCTGCCTCATTTCTTTTTCTTTTTTTTTCCTTTTCTTTTTCTTCACAAACTCCATACTTTGGAGTTCATAAGCTAGTGAATTTATTCACAATATTGGTGCACCTTAAGGGCCCTTCCATGGTTCCACTCAAAAGAAATTTCCCAGTCTCTCACCTTACTTCTTTTAGCCACTAAGTGCCTTTGGAGGTAAAGGTTCAACAATCTCGAATTAAGAACAAATTAGGAGTACGATTTGTAATGTGGGTGCCAAGGAAACGGTCTACAGGCTCAAAGGGGCTAACAACGAGAAATTTTATTTATCAGTAGCAAGCCCCTTTATGGAAAAAGAAAGAAATGCCTACATCATCACGTAGACTAGCACAACTTAATGATTTCGTGTTGGTTAACACACATGGCTAGTTCTAGACTACACAGGATAGCACAGAATATCAACAATCCTTACACACACATGGCACTTGACTCACTCAATACGGTTCTGTGCGATTCTCAAGTCACGCAAGCATAGAAAATTGAAATTTTTTAAGTAACTATGCACTAGGTAGCATACAAGTCAATCAACTAAGAAAAAGGCGTCAAAGAGTAGGCTACTTAATTTACTTGGGTATTACAATTCAAATCATATATGCAGGAAGACAGAGCGCATGTCATAACTTAACTAGCCATCATCAAACATGTCAATAGGTACCTCAGAGCAATATTCAATTTTCTTCCTTAACCTACCCCTAAGAGAAAATAAAGAAAAAAAAAACTAAACTAGAATATGCGGTTCGAGATTTACCCTTGGAAAAGAACCGGTGTCAAAATTCAACTTTTGCCTTTTTGCTCCGATTTTGCTCCAATTCGCGCCATTTCGTCCCAAATTGCATTCAAATGATTCCTACACATAGAAATACTGTTATTTAGCACAAATCATCATATTAAACATCTTAAATCTACGAGATATGAGAAACATGTGAGACGATTTATATCAAAATATGCATACATTAAGCCGATTATCAACACCCCACACTTAGACTCTTGCTCGTCCTCGAGCAATGGAACTATATGAACACCCACAAAATGTGATTAGCAATATCAAAGAGAACATCACAATTAATTCAATCAAACACCCTACCTTTTGACTATAATCGTTATTGGAAATTAAGTATGAACACACAATTTTCACATTCTTCCCTCTTTCAAACTAGCCCAAGTGTATACAATGCTATTAAACCAACTCAAGCAACCTCTCCAAAATCACCTTACCTCAAAAGATGACTTGTTACACTGAGCATCCTCAACTTACACACTCACCCAACAAAAGAAAGTGTACAACATTACCAATCCGTCATGAGACCAAGTGCCCCCACCCCAAACAAAAGAGTGAATATCAAAGTCCACTCATTCAAATATATCATTGAACATAATTTAAGGACATCACACAAGTGAACAAAATTCACTAACTCTCACAAAGAGTTCATGTGCATCCCATGGTCATACTATAAGCTTGCCCGTAGTGTATATCTTTACTAATCTAAGCTAGCCAAATCTAGGATCAATTAGGACTTTAAAGTTGTAATGTTGGCTAAGGGACGGGTATGATATATTTAAGAATAGTGACTAACCCTCCTAAGCACTTTAATACACTACACTCACAATTCAAGCGCATTTTCTTCTCAACCCATTCACTTGTCATACATCATAACTAACATAGCCCTCTTCTCCATTAAGCACGTCTATGGTTTCACTAGCCCGAGTGAGAAATATTAGGAGATGTGTGTCTTTCTACAATATTTGAACTTTAATTTGCTTTTTCCTGCAACATTTCTTTTTCTTCACACACTCCATACTTTGGAGTTCATAAACTAGTGAACTTTATTCACAATATTGGTGCACCTTAAGGGCCCTTCCATGGTGCCACTCAAAAGCAATTTCCCAGTCTCTCACCTTACTTCTTTTATCCACTAAGTGCCATTGGAGGTAAAGGTTCAACAATCTCGAATTAAGAACAAATTAGGAGTACGACTTGTAATGTGGGTGCCAAGGAAACGGTCTACAGGCTCAAAGGGGCTAACAACGAGAAACTTTTATTTGTTAGTGGCAAGCCCCTTTATGGAAAAAGAAAGAAACGCCTACATCATCACCTAGACTAGCACAACTTAATGATTTCGTGTTGGTTAACACACAGGGCTAGTTCTAGACTACCCAGGATAGCACAGAATATCAACAATCCTTGCACACACATGGCACTTGACTCACTCAATACGGTTCTGTGCGACTCTCAAGTCAAGCAAGCATAGCAAATTGAGAATTTTTAAGCAACAATGCACTAGGTAGAATACAAGTCAATCAACTAAGAAAAAGGAGTCAAATAGTAGGCTACTTAATTTACTTGGGTATTACAATTCAAATCATATATGCAGGAAGACAGAGCGCATGTCATAACTTAACTAGCCATCATCAAACATGTCAATAGGTACCTCAGAGCAATCTCAATTTTCTTCCTTAACCTACCCCTAAGAGGAAAAAAAAGGAAAATTAATAATAAAAACTAAACTAAAATACCTGGTTCGAGATACACCCTTGGAAAAGAACCGGGGTCAAAATTCAACTTTTGCGTTTTTGCTCTGATTTTGCTCCAATTCGCGCCATTTCGTCCCAAATTGCATTCAAATGATTCCTGCACATAGAAATACTGTTATTTAGCACAAATCATCATATTAAACATCTTAAATCTAAGAGATACGAGAAACATGTGAGACGATTTATATCAAAATATGCATACATTAAGCCGATTATCAACACCCCACACTTAGACTCTTGCTCGTCCTCGAGCAATGGAACTATATGAACACCCACGAAATGTGATTAGCAATATCAAAGAGAACTTTACAATTAATTCAATAAAACACCCTACCTTTTGACTATAATCGTTATTGGCAATTAAGCATGAACACACAATTTTCACATTCTTCCCGCTTTCAAACTAGCCCAAGTGTATACAATGCTATTAAACCAACTCAAGCAACCTCTCCACAATCACCTTACCTCAAAAGATGACTTGTTACACTGAGCATCCTCAACTTACACACTCACCCAACAAAAGAAAGTGTACAACATCACTAATCCGTCATGAGACCAAGTGCCCTTACCACAAACAAAAGAGTGAATATCAAAGTCCACTCATTGAAATATATCATTGAGCATAATTTAAGGACATCACACAAGTGAACAAAATTAACTAACTCTCACAAAGAGTTCATGTGCATCCCATGGTCATACTATAAGCATGCCCGTAATGTATATCTCTACTAATCTAAGCTAGCCAAATCTAGGATCAATTAGGACTTTAAGGTTGTAATGTTGGCTAAGGGACGGGTATGATATATTTAAGAATAGTGACTAACCCTCCTAAGCACTTTGATAAACTACACTCACAATTCAAGCGCAATTTCTTGTCAACCCATTCACTTGTCATACATCATAACTATGTCACGACCCGAAGTCCCACCTTCGGGCCATGACTGCGTCTAACGTTGAACCCGCTAGACAAGCCAACGTTTGAACTAAATAAAACTTATTAACAACAAATACGAACAAGATAACCAACACTTCGATGACCCACCATATAAAATTTAACTAAATAACCCAAAGTACAACATAGCACTTTTCGAGATAAAACCCATAAACAAATCCCAGAACTGGTGTCACATACTCACGGACTATCTAAGAGATTACTACAAACAAAAGGTCTGAAATAAGTACATAAGACTGTTTTTGAAATACAAAGTAAGAAAGATCTGAAAGTGCAAAGTAGAAGGTGACGTCCAGGCCCACGAACGTCTGCGGGTCTACCTCGAGTCTCCTGTATGACTGAATGAGATGCTCCGATCGTAAGTGATCTCCGGGTCCGGCTGCGTAGTTTGCACAACATAAAGAAATGCAGGTGTAGCATCAGTAACACCGACCCCGTGTACTGAGTAAGTATCGAGCCTAACCTCGGCGAAGTAGTGACGAGGCTAGGACCAACACAACACATGTACAATTATATATAATAGCAGGAAAAATGGCAACGGAAATAAGCAAGGCAGATATGGGGAGAACATACTGGGGAGATAGGGTAACAGTATGCTAGCACAGCAGTACAAGGTAATAAATGAAATGTAAAGACAAGGGAGAAATATAGCTTCTCCAACATATAATGAACAGGAGAGGCACGGCATGTCCCCCCGTGCATAACCTCACAGTCACTCGGCACGGAATGTCTCCTCGTGCATATATAATAAGGCTCGGCACGGAATGTCCCCTCGTGCATAACCTCACAATCACTCGGCACGGAATGTCCACTCGTGCATATATAATATAATAACACTCAGTCAACACGGCATGTCCCCTCGTGCGCCGAGTAATAAAAAAAAACACAAGGCAACAATAGTGTGAAAAGTCAACAATACGAAGTCTCGAGTGCATGGAAATATTCGATACAATTCCCTTGTCTCAGCAAGGAGAATTCATCAATTACAATATCAACAAATGCCCGACAAGGGTCGCAGCTATAACCAACCTCGCATCAGAAATATAATTTCAACAGTGTAAGCCTCAACTGGAACAAATAACTCAATAACTATCCACGTCATGNGATCACAGCCTTTCCTCTCGAATTCAACTCCGAACCAGGAATATCTAGACATAATGGATTTATAATCATTAATAAGTACCCAAAAATCAATCTCTAAGCCAAGTTATGCATTTCCCACTATTCTTCAAAGAATACTAAAATTCGACCCCGGGCCCACACGTTTAGATTTTCGAAAATTCATGAAGGAATCAATTACCCGGAGTCTAAGGATCGAAGTTATGTAATTTATTCAAGAATTATGGCCTAACATGGAAAATAACGAAAATCCTAAGAACCCCAAAGTTTACTACCTAATTCAATGATTTTAGGTGGCTTAGTAGTGAATTAAGCTAGGAATTATTGTTAAAATTAGAAGTTTTAAGGGGTTTTACTTACCTCTTACAGTGGGTGGTCGTGGAAGGTGATGCCCAAGATTGGTTGTTCTCTAATGGTGGTTGGAGATGGGTGAAAATGAAGAAAACCCAAAATTTTGGAGTATTTAAGAGGTGTGCCAACAGGGGTTTCCGCACCTGCGAGAAAGTGATCGCAAATGCGGAAAAGGGCCTGGGACCCTGGGCTCGCACCTGCGGGGTTGGGAGTCGCACCAGCGGTCCCGCTCCTTCAGAATTTTGGTTGCCCCTGCGGAAAGGTCGCACCTGCGATGGCTTGGACCGCACCTGCTGTCACGCGCCTACGGTCATTGGGCAAGGGGCTGGGGATCGCACCTGCGAGGCTGGGACCGCAGGGGCGGTCCCGCACTTGCGGCTGGGCAACCGCACCTGCGGTCACACCAGCTGCTGTGCACCAGCAGTGGTTTGGCTGGTTTTTGGCTTCGCGCGGGGTCCGGGAGGCACTTGGGCCCACCCGAGCCACCGTCCAAAAATACCGACAAGTCCCAAATCATTAATCGGACTTGATCGAGCCCACGGAACACCCAACACAACGCTAAAACTCAAAATCACCCTCCAAAACCCCTGAATTCAAAACTTAAGAACTTTGAAATTCTAGAATTCACTTCAACGCGCCGAGCCGGCCTAAACCACTCGGAATGACTTCAAATTTTGCAGATAAGTTATAAATGACACAACAGAACTATTCCCGGTCTTGGAATTTCATTCGAACCTCGGGAACATAAAATCACCTATCAAGCCACATTTCAAATCCTTTAGAAATCCCACAAGTTCATTAACTCCATTTTTCCTCACTTGGATCCGAAACCAATCAAATCAAACCCGTTTTACACCAAATCTCACTGATAGGACAAACAACATATAATAAACCTATTCCGGGCTCCGGAACCATAACACGGGCCCGATAACAAAGTTTTCACATAATTATTCACTTTCACAACCTTTATTATTTTCAGAAAATAATTTTCTTTAAAAATTCATTTCCCGGTCTTGGGGCCTCGGAATTCGATTCCAGGCATACGCCCAAGTCGCATATTTTCCTACGGACCCTCCTGGACCGTCAAATCACGGGTCCAGATCCTTTTACCAAAAATGTTGACCAAAGTCAACTTTATTCAATTATTCAATTCAACAATCTCATTTTTATCAAATTTTCACATGAAAGCTTCCCGACTATCTGCCTGGGTTGCGCACGCATATCGAGGTGATATTAACGGAGGCTTTCGAGGCCTCGGAATACAGATTTAGCTGGAACTACTTAGGATGACCTTTTGGGTCATCACAATCTCCATCTCTAAAACAAACGTTCGTCCTCGAACGGATATAGTAAAGTACCTGAGTCTGAGAAAAGATGGGGGTAACGACTCCTCATGTGGGACTCGGACTCCAAGTAGCTGCCTCGGCAGGCTGACCCCTCCACTGAACACGGACCGAAGGATAACTCTTTGACCTCAACTGGCGAACCTGCCTATCTAATATGGCTATTGGCTCCTCCTCATAAGTCAGATCCTTGTCCAGTTGGACACTGCTGAAATTAAGAACATGAGATGGATCTGTAATATACTTCCGGAGCATGGATACATGAAACACGGGATGCACTGCGGATAAATGTGGTGGCAAGGCAAGTCTGTAGGCCACCTCTCTTACCCTATCTAAAATCTCAAATGGACCAATGTACATAGGGCTAAACTTGCCCCTCTTTCCGAATCTCATCACGCCCTTCATAGGCGACACTCGAAGGAATACCTGGTCTCCTACCGTGAAAACCAAATCTCGAACTCTGTGATCTGCATAACTTCTTTTGCCTAGACTGAGCGGTGCGAAGCCTATCCTGAATAATCTTCACCTTATCCAAGGCATCCTGGACTAACTTAGAACCCAATAGCCTAGCCTCTCCGGGCTATAACCATCCGATTGGAGACCGACATCGCCTACTATACAACGCCTCATACGGAGCCATCTGAATGCTCGACTGGTAACTGTTGTTGTAGGAAAACTCTGCTAACGGCAAGAACTGGTCCCATGAACCACCAAAATCAATAACACATGCTCGCAACATATCCTCCAGAATCTGAATGGTGCGCTCAGATTGTCCGTCCGTCTGAGGATGAAATGCCGTGCTCAACTCTATGTGAGTACCCAACTCTCTCTGAAATACTCTCCAAAAATGTGAGGTAAACTGAGTACCTCGGTCCGATATGATAGATAAGGGCACACCGTGCAATCTGACAATCTCTCTAATATAGATCTGAGCCAACTTCTCTGCTGAAGATGAAACCGCCATCGGAATGAAATGTGCTGATTTGGTCAGCCTATCTACCACAACCCATACTGCATCAACCATCCTCGGAGTCCGTGGGAGTCCAACTACAAAATCCATCGTGACACGCTCCCACTTCCACTTGGGAAGCTGAAGCTGCTGCATCAAACCACCGGGTCTCTAGTGCTCATATTTAACCTGCTGATAATTCAAGCACCGAGCCACATAAGCCACGATATCCTTCTTCATTCTACGCCACCAATAATGCTACCACAAGTCCTGGTACATCTTTGCGGCGCCCGGATGAATGGAATACCTGGAACTGTGGGCCTCCTGCAATATTAACTCACGAATGCCATCAACATCAGGAACGCATATGCGACTCTGCAATCTCAAAACTCCCTCAGCATCGACTATGACCTGTTTGGCGCGTCCGTGCCGAACCGCATCCCTAAGAGCACACAAATGATGATCCTCATACTGCAAGGCGCGAATGCGATCATACAATGAAGAACGAGCGACGGTATGGGCCAAAACACTTCCACCCTCAAAAACCTCCAATCTAACAAATCGATTGGCTAACGCCTGAACATCCAAAGCCAAAGTTCGCTCTCCCACTGATAAATAAGCCAAACTACCCATGCTGACTGACTTCCGGCTCAAGTCATCGACCACCACGTTGGCCTTTCCTGAATGATAGAGGATAGTAATATCATAATCTTTCAGCAACTCTAACCACCTCATCTGCCTCATGTTCAACTCCTTTTTCCTAAACAAATATTGCAAACTCTTGTGATCAGTGAATACCTTACACGGTACCCCATACAAATAGTGCCTCCAAATCTTCAAGGCATGAACAATAGCTGCAAGCTCCAAATCATGGACTGGATAGTTCTTTTCATGAATCTTCAACTGACGTGAAGCATAGGCTATAACCTTCCCATCCTGCATCAACACTGCACCAAGCCCAACTCTCGAAGCATCACAATACACGGTATAAGAACCTGAACCTGTGGGCAATACCAACAGTGGTGTCGTGGTCAATGCTGTCTTGAGCTTCTGAAAGCTCGCCTCACACTTCTCCGACCATCTGAACTGAGCACTCTTCTGCGTCAACTTGGTCATAGGGGCTGCTATAGACGAAAACCCCTCCACGAACCGGCGATAATAGCCTGCTAGGCCCAAGAAACTCCGAATCTCTGTGTCTGAAGTGGGCCTAGGCCAATCTCTAACTGTGGAAACTTTTTTCGAATCCACCTGAATACCCTCTGTCGATACCACGTGGCCCAGAAATGCCACTGAACTCAGCCAGAACTCACACTTGGAAAATTTGGCATACAACTGACTATCCCTCAGAGT